>JANHZU010002212.1:7422-19975 GCA_032468055.1 Acrochordus granulatus | reverse complement strand
GAAGACCTGTATTGCTTGAAATCAAAAGGAGAAGGGGACGGCTGAGGATGAGATGATTAGATAGGATCATCAGTGCAATGGGGGTGGGTTTGGGCAAGCTCTGGGAGATAGTGAAGGACAGGGAGGCCTGGGGTCACGAAGAGTCAGATGTGACTTAGTGACTGAACAACAGCAACAACATTGCTAATCTATCAAGTGCTAATCTGCCATGCATTTCTTGACTGCTGGTACCTTTGCTTTGATAGTTGATTATCCATTATCAATGAAGGCTGGATGATCTTTTAATTAGTTTGTTTTTTTCTATTTAATAGAAAGTCCCATTTTCTTCCATTGTGCTGTTTGATTTTCATTGTGAGAGACTTCCAGATTATTTGCATTTTCAACTATTGGAACAATATCTTCAGCATAGTGCAGGTTATTGATGCTTTTTTTTATACCAAACTAATTTTCCAATCCAGTTTTCTTGAATAGATATTCAGCATATGTTGAGTAAATAGGAGTATAACATACAGTTTTGTCTCATTCCTTTGTCAACCCAAAACCAGTTTGTTTCTCCACATTCTGTCTGGTCTGTGGTTTCTTGTATGTTCAGGTTTTTCATGAGGACAATGAAATGTTCTGGGATCCCAGTTTCCTAAGCAGATTCCACAGCTTGATATGGTCAATATAATCAATGGTCTACCTATAAACAATGAAGTATATACTGACTTCTTCTGGATATTATTTGTCTTTCTCAATTATCCAGTCTGCATCAACAATAGTACCTCTTATTGCCTGAACTTTTCTAAAGTCAGTTGAACACTGGCATCTCCTTTTCTATGTAAGGAGTGTTGAGTAATCCAAAGCATTATTTTATGAACTTAGTAATGACCAAAGTAGTGATCTAATTTCATCTCATATAGTGTTTATTCTTAATATATCTTCTTAGGTATTTTAGATGTTGGCATTCCTATAATCCACAATTTCAGTACACTTCTTCCATTTTTGTTTTTTCTTCTTTGAATCAGTTATTATCTCTCCATTGGAGACCTTTAGCTTACCAAATCAAGGCTGAAACCTCTTTCTGAGTTCTGAAATCTTTTGGAAGATTTTCCTATATTTTTGTGTAAATTTTCATTTTTTATGTCTTTTCAGATGTTACTATATCTTGCTTTTTTATCTTCTAACAGTCTCTGAATTCTTTGTTATATTCCCTCTTGAGATCTCTCTCTTTTGAGGCTTTAGCTCCTTTTTCCTTCTTTCCATGGTTTGTTCTAATATCCAGTGTGCTTTCTTTTGTTTCTTGATCTTTAACAGTCTCTTTTCTCATGTGTCCTTCACAAGTTACTTAATATCATTCCATAGTTCTTCTGATTCCTTATCAATAAATTAAGGACCTCAAAGAAATTCTTAATCTATCTCCTTGGAAATGGCGGTTAGATGCTTAAAGTCATATTGGAAACTTCTTTGGCTTTTTTCTTCCATTTAGTTGACTTTTATATAGCACTTATATAGTATGGAGACATACAACATACAGTGTAAGGATTGGAACAGCCATTATGTAGGACAAACATGCAGAAGACTAGAAGAATGCATCCAATAACACTAACTAGCAGTCAGAAGATATGATGAAAATGTCTTAATTTCACAACACGTAGACAGACTTAACCATATTTTCAACTGGGAAACTGTGAGCATCTTAAACCAGGCCAAGTCAAAATACTCTAGAGAATTCTTGGAAGTTTGGCCCTCTGACAAATCAGGCACATAGAGATAAACAACATCTACATACCATTCAAAAGAGACAATCAAAAGGAAACAAAAAGACCAAAATAATTCCTCACAGCAAACAACATCCAGATAAGCAGGCATTAACACCAAGATTAACTCTAACCCTCAAGAAGTAAACAATATCCCAATCAAAGATATACCATCTCAGACAAACAAGCTAGTAAACAACAGCCTAATCAAGGAGCCAACAAGAACACTTTCCCCAACACTGACAGAGCATGCCACCAGTGTATAAAGAGAGCCAATTTCACTCCCTTTTAGCACTGATGATGTTAACTAGGTTTGGTAATGAAACGTCTGCAAGAAAACAAGAATGATGTTAACTAGGTTTGGTAATGAAACGTCTGCAAGAAAACGTCTGCAAGATTGACCAAGTTTAGAGAGCACCAAGGACTCCACAGTTTCAACCCTGAGTAACAGATATTCTCTTCTATCAATACAGAATTTCATGATCTATTCCATAGTCAGATCCTATTGGAACTGCACTTTTGCATTTCCTTATACCAATAATGTCATTTGATTTTTGTGTATTCTATTTTCTTTTGGCTATTGGAAGACTATGTTAGCAATAAATAAATATTTGAGTTAGTAGAAATTGTTAACTTGTTCTCCTGTTTTAATTTCCTTTCCAAAACCATCCAATCCAACTACATTTTCCTTCTCAATTATTACAGCTTTGGACTTCCAGTCTTCATTCACAAGCAGCATGTCTTACTTGCATATTCAATCAAACGAACCTCCTCTTCTTCATAAATATGGGTAAGCATATTAAAGAGATGTTCACATTGATTGATATTCATATTATCTGGTTATTGATTTCATGTTATGAAATTTGTTTTAAATGAAGTATAATAAATACGTTTTCCTTTTGGGAAATGTAGTAAATAAATTTTCTTTAAAAAATCCCATTGAATTCAAGTTTTAAAGTACGTGATTCAGTCTGGTTGTTTTTAGCAAGCATATGAATTGGTACTTAAGAATTAAAGGACAAGAAATGATGCTTAGTCTGAAAAAATGCCATTTAATACCACTCTGCTTGATTTTTTTTGTTTCTCTGATTGCTGTTAAATTGCCTTTTATTTTTATAAAAAAGAATAATAGCAGATTTGGAGTTTTGTTTTTTGGAAAACAATATTAGAAAGTCTTACTCCATCTAATTTTTCTTCTGGGTCCTATCATTTGTATTCTGAATATGAATGTACTTCTCTGTCAGCTGGTTAGATTTTTTTTCAAGTTTCTCATTTCCTATTAGGAACAATTCTAGAAAAATAAGTTGATGGATCGAAACCAAAGGCAAATAGAAGTGAGACAATGCAAGCTACTGAGGTTATGACATGGATTGATAATTCTATAATTAATTGTATTTATTTTTAATTTAGATGTATCTTTGCATCTTTACAGGGTACTGTAGCATTTCAAAAGTTACTTTTTCCATATATTCCATGTACTGTATCTGCATTCAGAATACTAAGTTGTATGTATCTGCAATACTAGTCAGGACCTTAATTTATACTTTATATAAATATATATAGAGAGAAATATCTAAAGAACAAATAATTAGTTTACTCATGGAAGAGCAGACATATTATTTTGCCAGCCAAGAGTTTTTCTCAGTTTTTTTTATTGTAAGTGCATCCAAACACGAATCAGACTCATTCACAGAATTAATTCCATGTAGATGACCTGTCTACTATAACTATGGGAGTAGGTTTAATTAAAAATATGGTTTTTATAAACTATCCAAGCACGTGTTAATAGTCCCTAGAATAACACTGTAGGGAAATGATTGACCAAAGCTGAGTCATGTATAAGCACATTTAAAAGCTGTAAAAATCTTATGAAAACATTTATCATCCTTGTACTAGCAAAATCATCTTCTCTCTATCTTGAACTTAACTTCCCTGTGCCTGAATGTAGATGTTAATTGCAAATAGCTATAGAAATCTTTTTCCAAACTTTCCCCTCAACTTTCTGTGACTAGTTCCAGTGAGTGTTGATGGGAATGGGAGTGGGTGAAAGAGGTCAAGCCTGAGGTGACTGATGTGGTGTGCCACAGAATCTGATGTTCCTACCTCTTTTGGTTAACATCCAGATGGAGCCACTAGATGAGATCATTGGTTGTCATGGGGTCAGGTATCATATATTCAGTTGTACATCTCAATTCAGGGCCAACCAGTTGATGCTGTCAAGTTTTTGTTCTAGTGCCTGAAGGCTGTTGAGTCTGGTTGAGAAAGAACAGGCTTCTCAAAATTCTACTTTGACAATACCAAAAGGCTGTGTATTTCAAATTATCCTGGTGCTAAGGACTTTCCATCTTTAGTTCTGAATAAGATAGCACTTCCCTGAACTGATTAATTCACAGGTTGGGGATCCTCCTGGATTTACAGCTCCAACGTAATGAACAGCTAGCATCTGTGGCAGGGGTGTTATTGCCCAAATTCATTAGTGAGTCAATTAGGGTACCCTTTCCTAGACTAAAAATGCTTTCTCTTCGTCACTCATTTTTTAATCACCTTGCATGTGGATTATTGCAATGCCGTTTACATGAAGACTACTTAGATGATTTGCAGCTGATCTAGACTACAGTAGTATGATCAGTTATGGATGCACCCTGGTATGCCTATGTAATTGTAAGTTTGAAGGATCAGGCTTAGTTGGTACAATTCTAGTTAACAGATTTATTGAAGCTACAAGATCACAAGAATTTCTCCAAACACCTGCACTCCCAAATAAAGCTAACCATCTTCAAGAGTGGTTGGTTTTTGATGTTTGTGTGTGCTTAGTGACTCCAGGATATCCTCCTCTTAACCCCTGGGTCCACCCTTTCTTCTCCCAAGTGACACCTGTGTTGTGTAAGCTGCACTGTTCTAGATAAAATTCCAGGGGCTGGTTGTGAGGCTAGAGAAGTATATATGCTGTTCCCCACTTCCCTAATTTTCCATCCTGGCCCTAATAAATTTTGCCTTGCTAGGTTCCACATTATTGCACTGTATCCTTCTAGACTATATGCCTGGCCTAAGTATAGTCCTAAGCAGAAGCTGATACAGTATTTAATACTTGAAGGTTATTTTCTTGAACAGCCTTAGTTTCAGTATACCTCCTCACATCATCAACAGGTCAGTGGTGCTGGAATATATGTTAGGAGGCTGTAGACTTTTCAATAAGGGCACAGTGAAACATTGTTCTCTCCTACATTTCACATTTATTAAAAGATTTCATCTTCTCCTGTATAATGTCTGCATCACAAAACAAATCATCAGCTTGCTTTGATTCTGGCACTATTTTATAAGCTTAATAATAATAAATCTATGTCTTGAAATAGTTTCAGCAGATTATAGCAATCAATCAACATTCAGGGAGCCTCAAACCATTAATGTCATCAGCACTGATCCAGTACCTTGGGAATCTATCTAAATCAGCCATCATTACTAAAAATGCTCCTTAAGCCCCTAAAATAAAAGTAGTACTTAGGAGCATAAATTGCAGTCCCTTCCTTTCCCTTCCCTTCCCCCTTTCCTCAACCATTTGGGAAATATATGTTATAGTGATTTTTTAAAAAATTCTGTATCAGATTTTGTGGAAATAATATTTTGCTTATAATGTACCGTATTATATCCATTAAATATAATTAATATAATCCATTAATTATTATAAACTGCAGCCTCAAATGTTTGTGCTAAAATCAGGACCAGTTCAATATTCAAATGATGTTATAGTTTTCCAGTCTTTCAAGAACCAACCTTTTAAAAATACTATTCTCATTGTTAATGTTGCTGATTTAGTTCCAGGACTGTTGAGCTCTATGTTGATTAACCTGGATTAAACATTACCTCACCATCAAAACTTCTGCATTGTTAAATTAGAAAAATCTGCAATTCTGGCTATCCAGGAGGTGATTGGTTTCTGTGGTGGGCACAGTGCAGTACTGGCCCAAACGAACACACTTAATACCAGATTAGAGCACACACGAAGCCTCTAAAAATGTAAGAAAAACTGATCATCTGGATTAAACCCAATTCTGCACTGCAGCCTAAGTTGCTCATCTCCTATGCTACTCCCAGCCATTCCTGTAACCAACTTTAAAATAATACTAATACTACTAATAATTTATTAAATGCTCTCTGAATTCCAGCAACTCTGGGCAATTTACAGATTGTTAAAAATTATGTTATGGATTGTAAAAGTTTGTCAGTGAGGTTGCTTGGTGCTCAGTCCAGATGATAGCCACCATGGGTTCTTGATTGTTCATTCATCTGTTTCTTACCCTTCTCATCTGCACAGGAAAGATAAGCCTTACTGCTGGTCCCTTTGCTAGTCATCTCCCCATTTCTGCCTTTTCCTTTTAGGAAATGTTTCTGCCTATCCAGTTGCCATTCTTTTTGTTTGCTTCCCAATTATTTGCACCCACATAGATATCCTCATATCCTCTTCCCACATTTTCTCCTTTGACACTAATACTAACATTTTTCCCCTTACCCTGCCTCTTATCATCATTTCTCTGATGCTCAAATGACTGAATGTACCATTATTCCTACATTTGGTTGTAGGTCCATAGAAACCTTGTCGGAAGGAATAACTCATGGTTCAGCTCTATGGAAGAAAAATAGTATTCATTGAAACTTTGAAGCTTCATCTCAATATGCTTACATTGCAATTTAAAGATTTAGGGGCAGGAAAAGAATGAAGGACCATGGGTAGGAAAGCACGGGGATCATGCTTCACTCAGCAGAAAGTAGACGTCCACTAGAAGATATATACAGTTTGAATGGAGCCATGAGCTCCTAGAGGAGGTGGAAAAACATAGGACAAAGAAAGTTTCTTAACTTAAAGGGCCATTTTTAGATCAAATGCAAGATTTAAAAATGGCAACTGCTGACCAATGGAGTTGCTTATAGGGAGCCTGGCAGTCTGGATTGAAATAGCTGCACAGAGCCATGACTAGCCACTGAAGGGAAGTAGGCATGCCAGGAAATCTAGCCAATTAGAGCTTGGGCAATCACTAAATTGAACTTCTGCAGACCATCCACTTGGAAGGGCTAAAGATAGCTTAGGATGGAAAACAACAATTTTGAAATGGAGCTGCATGACAGGCAGAGGGAGCATCTGGGAATGAATGGAGGATAATATCATCTCTTCCTGCCTTGAAGAAGTAGTGTGGTCCATTCTGATGATGGGGTAACCAGATAGTCTGGATCTTTTACAAGTATACTTGTAATAAAACATAGTCTTTCTAGTTGAGCCTCCATTGTTTCTTCAATTTCCAAGTCTACCCTATTTTCCTGGACTAAAACTGGTATGGTTTGTATCCTGAGCCTGCTTTTCATTTATACTCTCCTGGATAAAACTTTTTGCTACTTTGGTTGATTCTGGACTGTGGATGGCCCCTTCCTCTGCTTTATTTCTGAGCCCGTGATTGTTTGGCTAGGAACATATAGCAAGTGCTATCTGTTTGCCAAGTACAGCAGCTCCTCTGGGGAAAAGGACAGAAAAGCTGCCAAAACACTTGCTCTGTTTTCATTTCTGAGCTTAGAATTTCCCATTGCTTGGGACATTTGTCTTATCCCATGTCTTAGCTCTTCCTCTTTCCTGCCTCCCTGCAAAAATAACAATGCTATTGTGTCTAGGCTTCAGCTGAGCAGAAGGGTGGCTTTTTCTTTCTGCGAAAAGAAATCTACAGTAGTTGAGACAAGGACAAAGAGAAGGTCAGTGCAACTGGCTGGATGCTCATTTTTTACTCCCCTGTTGGCCATCTGGAAGGAGTACTGGTTCACTCAGTGGTAACTCTGAATGACAAGGAGAGCAAAGTGACAAATCTGACAGGTTGATGCAAAAATCTTTCTGAGGATTTAGGGTGAAACCGATACCTGAATGAAAGTTTCCTCCCTGCCTCCTATTAGATTGTTGAAATTTAGCACAGAAACATCCAAATGCCATTACCTACAAATCAATGTGAGTAAAAATATGAAATTAAGGAAAAACTGCTGCCATTTATCATATCCCAGAGCCTCTTGCCTTGCCAAAAGATAAGTTTGATTATGAAAAGCAAGCATGTTGGAAAGAAGAATCATTGTAGGTGAACAATAGCAACACACTCAGCAGAAACCCACAATTCCAGGAATGGATATTATTGTTATTTTCCTGTTCTCATGATTTACATGCTGACAACATCCTTGGTCTTTTATGTTTGGTAAAAGCAAGGATTTCCCTTTCCAAGCAATCATCTATTAAGTTTTGGGAACATGCTACAAATGTTATATCCTGTGTCCTTATTGGATTAATTAATTGTCATTCCTTATTAAAAACTGAGTTGTTGTCACTGGATAATTAAGCCATGAATGGAGTCCAGTAGAGCAATTGGTGATAAAATAAACTATAAAGGCAGCTTTTATGATTTTTTTACTCTATAAGTTTAAAACACAACAAAAAAACAGTTATTGTAACATTTAGAAGCCTCTGGAAAAGGTGACTCAATTATTAATTATTTTATTAACTCCCTATTGATTAAAATATTAGGGGTGAGATCATCTAAATAATTTATTTTAATTGGAAGAATATGAAGTTACGCAGCTCAGTGTAGTAATCTAAAAGGAAACAATTTTTATTGTTTTCAGAAGAATGTTATGACATTACCCCCAAGTCATGCCAGAGCCATAAACTCTTCCTTAGCTATGTTTATATTAAAGTATCTAATATACATGAATTATATATTATCAGGAGAATGAGTCCATATGAAGGAATGAAGTGATAGTAATATTTAGTACATGTGAAATAGTGCTTTACAACAAATGACAAAATCATTTATATTAGAATTAATAGATATCCACTAAATATCAATGTTATATAACTATAGTGCCTTATTAGTAAGGCAGCAGGATGATCTTTTCTTGGTGGCCCTGAACCATGTTAGGTATGTATAGAAATTAAATGGTAATATGAAGCAGAAGTGAAGGGATATACTGTTGCATGGATCAGTAGTGTGCATCTTTTTAGGATATGATCCTTGCAAAATGCCTGATTGCAATTTATTTTGTTTCTATTGTTAGGTGGGATTGTAGATTATTCCATGGGGCAAGTCACTACAGCTTAGATATCATTAGATATCTTTCCCTTTGTATATGTTTTCTTTTATTAAAATTATAAAGCTAAAACACACTGATACTGACATGGGTGAATTTCCTTGCAAGAGTAGGTTTATTTAAGCTGTATTGTCCAATAATTAGTACTTCATTTCCCATCACTCACTGCCAAAATAGCCAATAAATTTTAATGGAACTTCCAAAATCTGGTAAGCATCTGGTTGGCTATCTCTGCTTTAGCTCACTATCTCATGTCCATAGATTCATAGATCAAACCATTAGTTTTATATCTGCAATATTGAATTGAGGATTATTTGGTTCCATTATAGTTCTAGGGAAGATTTAGCCTCTTAATCAATGTTCAGAGTATGATAGCTCTGTCACAGCCTTGTGTTACTGAGAGACTTATCTTATCTGGCTAAGAAGATAAATGCTAATTCATCTTCTGTGGAATTGCCTTATAATCTAAACAGGAAATACTTCTTGGTGGAATAAGATGAGATGAAGCCATGCCACAATATTCAGCTCTGCACTTTACTCTTTTTTCATGACTTCTTGTTTTTAAGCTGCCTTCTGTCTTGGGTCTTGCAAATTGAGGGGCTTCTAAAAACATCTGTCTTTAACTTCAGACCTTTCTATTAACCTGTGCAAACTCTGAGTCAGACTGCATGCATTGATAGCAGACTCAAAATGCAAATCTGCACTAGATTGTTCTAAGGAGCAGGTGGTGAATCTGCTTTCAAGAATATAAAGGTTATGTACTAAGGGCAGATTATTCCTTCATCATTTGTGTCCTACTTTCCTGCACCAATCATCATATTTAATTTTATCCAAAGATTTATTTCTCATCCATCTTTTGGTGGTAAAACTGAACACCAACGAAGAAAGGTATACAAGGAAGAAATAAAATAGTTCAAATGCCTGGGAACAAGCTGTTAATAGTTAAGCCATGAGTAGAGGAAGGGATCAGTGCCTATCACCAAGTTTGATGGTTCTATTATTAGTCGTACTTAAAGTAAATCCATTCAAATTAATAAGGTTTAAGTTCTACCTGAATAACATAAATCTGCTTTAAGTATGACTAGGACTGGATTCATCCTAACTGTAGAAGGAGATGGAAATTGCATGATTTGCTTTAAGATGAATTTCTTTTTAATTGTACATCACACCATCTCAGATTGGTGGATATGTTGTTTGAGCTGAATGGATTAATATTGGATTTCAAGGCATATGTATTATCATTATTATTAATTTAAATTTTTATTTTTATATTTTAATCCTCTGCGTGCTATCCAGGATCACTCTTCTGAGATGGGCAGCTATATAAATTGTCTCAATCAATCAATCAGCCAGTCTCAGTTACATGCACAAATGTTGTCTTTGCTTTCCACATGGAATCTCTATCACATTGTGCTTTTTTAAAATTTGAGAAAATCTATTAATCAACAGTTGTGTGTCTCTCAACTGATGAGATTAATACTTTCTATCTGGAGGCACTTAGAAACACAGATTTGATCCTTTTCTGACTAGAAGCAGCTGGTAGGTGTAGATCTATCTAAGATATCTGAAAACAGCATTTGGAAAAATTACTTTAAATGGCTTCTATTTTATATCACTGCAGACAATGACATATGATTCTAGGTCAACAGTTGCCCCAAAATTTTGCTCTGAAAAATCCAGGTATTATGAAGCAAATTCCAATAAGAAATGAACACATTTATTTCATATTTGGAAAGGAGATAAATGTTGAAATTACATCGTAAACTATATATATATAAATGTAAATTTATATTTGAACTTATGTATGTACATTATATATGTCCTATTTTAAGAATACACAAATTAATGTGGAATTTGAATGTATGTATGTCTACATGTAAAAAATGACATAGAGTTTGGAATAGGCTGATTTGCCCACTTCATTGCAAAAATTATTTATTTTGTAGGTTTTTAGGTGGTATTTCTACTTATTCCTTGACCCATCTCACAAAATTTAGGGAACAATAAATACTTTAAACACAGGTTTTAAGGAGTTACAGTGCTAGTCTTTTAATGATTTGTCTTCAGTTATTTGTAATCTTTCTTGTGAGTTAATGCTATTGCGTGGAGTTGTTAAAAAAGCAACAAAAATCACAGTCAGCTTCTACAATGCCAAATTCAGAGCAGAATATAAATTCTTAGCCTGTGATATAGACATTCTACATACATTATACATACAGGAAAATCCCACAGCTACTTGCTGGAAGAGTTCCCCTATTCCCACTGAATCTTTCTGGCCTTGGACAGAAGATATTACATAACAGGGACAGGCTCATTGTCCTGTGAGAATGTCACAAAACTTAGAAGAGCAGCAGCTGAAACAGCTACAGAAACATTCACAAGAGGTGATTAAGATTTGTGGATCCATTGCCTGTAAACAGTTTGTCAGACTGAAAACTTTGCTAAAGCACAATCTGGATATGGCTGTGAGCATTGTGGTTGGAACCAATGGTACTCAGGTCAGCTCACCATTTATATTCATTATATAAATATGCAATAGCTGCTTGGCTTCAAGATTATTAAGCCCCTTGCTTAGCAGATAGGAGAAAAAAGTCACAAGTTATGGTCAGGCTATAAAAATAACTGGCAGTAGGGAATTACTTGTGAGGTATGGCATCCTCCTTGAGTACCATAAATATCGTAGTAAAACTAAACCATATCTGTAAGTCTTTGACTGAGTTTAGCTGAGGAATTCTGGAGCTCAAATTCAAATTAGCATACTTTGGACATATTAGATGAAGACCTAGCTCTCTAGAGAAGGCTGTAATGCTGGGAAAGGTAGAAGGAAAGAGATGACCAGCAGCAAGGTGGATAGAATCAGTTACAGTGGCATTGGGTGCACAGTTGGAAGGCTTGAAAGGTTAGGAAAAGATTGTCATGGAAAAAAGTTGAGTTGACATTGTTTTGATGGCACAAAATCAACTAATCAAAACTGAAAATGATAGGATGTTAGCAATTTACTGCAGAATCCTGGTCAGGGAAGTCTGACAGTTTGATTATGAAGGATACCACAGTGGTTACTGATTTATGGCAACTCTGCTGCCAGCCCAGGTGTCAATGTACTGTATTTCTTCAATATCAGAACAGGATCATCAGTTAGCCCAGATGATGAATTAGCTAGTCTAGGATGTAAGAGAGAATTAACCATTAAATAATTAACTTACAGCTGAATACATTCAAAACTGTGGAAATGACAGTGAATTTTAGGAGGGTTCCTTCTGTTTCTCCCCCACTTACCATATTCAGCAACATAGTATTAGCACTACCGTCCTTCAAGTTTCTGGGCTCTGTAATCTTCCAGGACTTAAAATGGACAGCAAACATTAATACCATTATTAAGAAGGCACATCAGAAAATGCACTTCCTACATCAACTCAAGAAATTCAACTCAATTGAGTTGAAGAGCTGCTGATACAGTTCTAGAAAGGAATCACTGAGTCTGTCCTTCGTTCATCTATAACTATCCGGTTTGGTTTAGCAACCATTCAGGACATGTACAGACTCCAACATATAGTCAAGATCACAGAAAGAATATTGGCAGCTAACCTGCCCTCCATAGAGGACCCGTATACTGAAAGGGTGAAGAAAAGGGCAGAGAAGATATCTTCAGACTCTTCTTACCCTGGACACACCTTGTTCGAACTTCTTCCTTCTGGTAGGAGATATAG
>JANHZU010002211.1:163456-175472 GCA_032468055.1 Acrochordus granulatus | reverse complement strand
TGGACACTCTAGATGAATTTGACAATTGAGTGTTGTCATGGGATATTAAAATCCTGCAGAGGGCCCATTTAAACTATTATTTCATAGCCTGTCTTATAATCACTTCCATCCTAATGCTGCTTGCTCTCTGCCAACATGTGTCTCTTTTATTTAATAGTTCGGTGACAACAAATTTATGTTGCTAAGCTCCAAAAAGTAAACCTTACCAAAATACCTTCCCAAACTGCCTTTACAGACATTCACCAAGGTAATATGGAATTCTGTTGTCTTTACTTGCCCATAATTACTTCCAGATTTTGGCTGCCTAGATTTGTCCTTTGGTCATTATCTCATTCTAGTTCAGTCCAGAAGTCCTGATATTTCTTTGCATTGTTTTAAAACTCAGGTTTCATTGCAACCCACTCCCTTCACTTTTCCATTTGCTAACCTCACTACACTACCATGATACCACTGTTTTGCTAAGTAATGTTCTCATCTGCTTGTTGACAACTTGGCCTTAATTGTGACATAAATATTTTCTTTAGTCTTTTTTTCCTCCAATAGTCTAAGACAGACAGACAGATAGATGTCCCCCTCAAGTTGCCTCAACATCTGCTTCTGTTATGTTTTACTTACGGAATTCATATACACTATGGTTTCTCCTCCCATAATAATTACTATTTTTAATAGATCATTTTGTAACAACTTCAGTTTTTTAAAAAAGAATCTTAGTACAGTTTGTAACAAATTTACTGGTTGATTAACTGCCTTGGTGGAACGGCAGAATGGTATGGAGATTAGGATAAGATTCAGCTTCTGAAAAAATACAAGGGCCTGATTATATATGAAGACCTAGAGAGTGCGAAACAACACTAGCTACTGGGCTAAGGAGATACACTAGAGAAGCAGAGGTCAAGAAGATAAATTGCTTGTTCTCCAAAGAACCATCCAAGGTGAAGAGCCAGCTAAATGGGAAGAACAAGATCCACCCCACCAACACATACACCTTGCCAGTCATCAAATAGTTCACAGTAGAGTGAGCTGGCCAAAGGAGAACATGGAGGCAATGTATGTGAAGACTGGAAGCTCCTCACAATTTATGGAGGTTTCTATCCCAAATCTAATACTCAGAGGCTGCTCAGCAGCCACAATGCATTGGAAGTACCACTGACATATAGCTGAGTATCTGACATTGGAAAATCTTACCAGTGGCTAGAAAGGGCTGGACTAAAAGGATCACTGAGGCAGTGATCATAGCGGCACAAGAACACAAACTGAGTACCAGATCCTCAGAAACAGGGTTCTACCACAGCAAGTAACCAGAGTAGTGCAGAGAGGCCTCAGAGAGAGTCCAATACGTAGCGGCAGAGTGTAAGATACAGGCAGGAAGAGCATACACTGAAAGGCACAATCAACTACTGGTATTATATACAGGAACATCTGCACAGAGGCTATACCCTCCCAAATCCAAATAGGAGATTCCACAGCAGGATATGGAGAATACCATGACTAAGGTCCTGTAAATTTCCAGATGTAGATGAACAGGCAGGTGCTGCCTCATCAATCAGACATCATGGTAGTGGACAAAGACTGGAAGACAGTGATGGTGCTAGATGTAGCAGTGTCAGGTGACAGCAATATCAGGAAGGAGTATGAGAAGCTGGAGAAGTATGAATAAGGAACTAGAGAGTATGTAGAAAGACCAAAGTGGTTCCAGTAGTAGGAGTGGTCAGGGGTGTGACTTCTAAGCTGAGAATGTGGTTCTAAAAAATCCCATGAAGAACAACTCTGTCCAGAAGAGTGCACTGTTAAGAACAGCTCAGATACTTTACAGAATCCTGAAACTTCCAGGCATCTGGAAGAGAACCCAAGATTGACGAAGATACAGGGCATCCATTGGAATAAGAAGAGAATATTTATATTGAAGTTAGTTATTATAGATACGTGTGTGTGTGTATTTTGAAAGTGATTATTGTAACTACATATATGTGTATTTAATTATGTGTGTATGTGTGTAGTTTTATACTCCACTTGCTCCACTCACCATGGAACTCACAAATGTCTTTTCTCATAATTAACAAATGTATTTAAATTAACAAACAAACTGTATTAAATTTAATGTTGTAACTGATATAACAACAAAACGAATGCCTTAATTGTAGCATTATTATGAAGTTTGTTTCTCTTACCATTGGATAATTACAGCATAGCAGCCATAACACTTATTTTTATACAGAGAGAAATGAAATATGATCCCTTGAATAATGCCTTAAACTATTATTTGTTTGTTACTTCATATATTTATTAAGTTCCATTGTATCATGTTGCAATCCAAGTAACTCAGCAAGTCTACAATAATGATATACCAATGGAAGAAATAAACACATCTGTAGGAACAGAACCAGAAGGTTCTGGTAAGAATGTTAGGGATGTTCATTCAATTTCACTATCTCCAAAATTATATTTTTGTGACCCCAAAGTTCATGACCAAAATTAGAATTTGCATTGATGTCTGAATCATGCAGCCTCTCTCTTTCAACTGAACCCTTGGATTAATTCTTTTTTTCTTGCACTGCAGTCGATTTACTCCCCATTCTTTTAACTTCTTTGTGTATGTATGTGGGCATAGAGGAATGCGAGAAAAAAATGACTGGAAGGAAATATTTAAACTTTTCCTTCCTATGCATTTTGGGCCCAAAATGAATCAAATTACCTAACAACAAATGAAAAAAAGCAGATGTTACTGTGAACCATATTTTATGTGAGATATTGTCAACCTTTTAATGTTCTGGAGCCAAGAAAATGTATTTTGCAATGTTTGGCCACAAATAGAAAGGTCATTATGCAAAGTGGACAGGACTACTTGCTCTTTCATCTCTTTTTTATTATGAGGGAGGGTATAGAGGTATGTTTATTTTTATTGAAGTATTGGAAATGTGCTACAATATTCTGCAACTGTACAACATAAATTCAGCATCGGAGGATATTCTGGGGCATGTCTACATCAAATTGCCCATCTGAATTTAATGGCTAAATAATTTGTGAACTTTATAATTACAGCTTATTTGGAATAACCCTGAGCTACCACACTGACTGCATTAACCTCCCTCCCTCCCTTCCTGGAAGCAGTTCGGATGCGCTTTTTTGCCAGCTTGGCCCTTTGTCATCTTTCAGTTCTTTCTGTACTGTCACCCTCATCCTGAAAAGAGGTTGAAGGAACTAAAGAAATACTGTAAATGGGAAAGGAGTTCTACCATTTTTCTTCAAAATCTGGCTTATGCTGGGGGGAAGAAACAGTACCCCTGTGCAATCTGAAACTATGTGTGCATTGTCTCTGTGTGGCACAAAGGGCAGTTAAGTTCACTATAGTAGGAATAACTATTTTATTATCCAAAACTCTTTTAAAAGGATGAATAATGGAGTCCTCCCTGAAAACATGCCCTTTCAAATGAGTCTCACTGAGGAGTAAAATACTGTATGGTATGTGTTGTTGCGTTTTTGTTTTACTAATTACCAGACAGCAAAATGTATATAGTATGTTAGTCTCTGTGAATGCACAGAGTACACCTCCCCCAGTATGTCCCCACCTTTTTGCCGGAGCGCACCCCGTCCTTTAAAGCGAGAGCTTCTCAGACGCAAAGATCAAAATGCTGTTTGCGTGGTTGCTGGTGACTTGATTCCTTGGCAGCTGCAGGGAACTGCTCCTGACAGCCCATCGAGACGCCGCATGCCGCCCAGCCCTCTTGGTTCAGTGGCCGGGACGTGAGAGCGAGGGGGCCGAGGTGGGTCCGGCTGGTGGGCCGTTGAAGCCAGCAGCACCAGGAGCGGCGCGCCCCCGGCGTTCGACTGCTGCTGACCCTTCGCACTCGGCACGACTCCAGCATGGCGGAAGTCCCCGCGTGTGCCCCGTCGGAGCCAGACGAGCCTGAACAGGAGCGTGCGGCTGGCCCGAGGCAGGCCCGGGGTTGGGCGGTCTGGGGCCCTGCCCTGCTTCCTGCCTTGCCTCACTGCGAACGCCTCCGATTCAGGGCCAACAATTAGCCAGCCGGCGACGCCCAGAGCTGCCGTTCCTTGAGACCGGATTAGACTGAGGAGGCCGAGGCTGGGCTCCTCTGAGCCTCTTTGCCGTCAGTTAGTGCCTCCGCTGGGGCTCGAAGTGGCCTACAGCGGAGCTACGCTAACTTCTCTCTCCTCGCTATTATGGGGCCTAATAACAGCAGGCAGCGTATTAATATGTAGGAGATCAAGAGATTATTGATTAGAATCACTTGCCTAATATCCCCTGTCTGTCATGTAGTTCAGCAGCCCTTTCGTGATTTTTTGTGTCAGTCCATTTAAATATTCATGACCGGGTTGCTTTGTACCTCCACGGCTGCATTTCTAATTAATCTGTCAAAAGAAATACAATATGCCCCTAAGCCTTATTATTATAAGGGTCAGCTGAAACAGAGATGGCCTGGCTAGGCCTAAGGGGTAATTAATTATAACAATGCAGTGTTTACCTTGGTTGGTACCTGCGGCCTAAAGGAGTGCTAAATTAGACGCAAACCACTCCAGCCTGCGTTTGAAGCACCCTGATATGCCAGAGTAAATCATAATGATGGGGAGGGGAGGGTGGAGTGCCGCCGCTGCGTAACAACATAATCAGCAATTATAGCAGGGAAATGGGGAGATGGGGGAATTTTATCTCATTAGAAAAGCCCAAGCAGAAAGTTGTGGTTTTTTTCTTCCCCTTCCCTGTCACCAGCTCTTTTCTTTAGAATTCAAATGATCTCACTCTAAAAAGTGAGGGATCTCAAATTTAATTCCGGTGCAGAAAGCTGGCCTAATTAGCAGTACACTTTGGCTAAAATATGAATGACATTTGCTCCGGCTTCCAGAGGCCTATTAATAGAGGGTGTCAGAGTGAAACATAAAGTGTATCGTTCTTCTGTCAATTTATTTCTGTCGTTATTGTTTCTTTATTTCCTCTGCCACATTATGGTCACTAATTTCTTCTTGCTTTTATGAGGGTTCTTAATGTGGGCCTTTAATGAACTCCAAAAACTCAACCCAACCCCAGAATTAAAACGCTCGTCTCCTGTCAGCGTGATGCGGCAGAGGAAAACTCAAATAGTATCATTCTTCTGTCAATTTATTTCTGTCATGATTTTTCTTTATACTCTGCCACATGATGCCCACTAGTTTAATTCCATTTTTATGTGACTTGTTAGGTGGCTTTTAATCACCTCCAAATTTGTAGAATATCACAATAAATCATCACTGTATCCTCTCTTATGACAATTTATTTCTGTCATTATTTTTTATTTCTCCTTCCTTATTACAACACCTAGCTTCATCTCCTCCTCGATGACCTTTACACTGTTGCTTTTTAAAATGAAGCACACTAAAGGTTTGCTCTTTGCTGTTTCAAAAAGCAAAAGCATTCAAAAGTGTTCTTCGTAAGATTAAATGGTCATTATAGGCATTTGCTTACAACCGTATTATATCCAAAGCTTCTCCTAACTGTTTGCTCCAAACAGTAATGAGATACATGAAAAAATGGCAACAACAATTTCAAAGAACAGACATAGGTTTAGCTAACAATATACCAAATTTGCAAAATGCTAAACTTGAAGCAAAAATGCTCATATTAGGAGGTGGCTTTAAAATAAATGACATTTCATTAAACATATTGATTACTCTCAATCTAATTCATCTTTTTAATGAAATGATAAAATTCATTAACATTGCTGAATGGTGATACTGATGATATTTCAAGGGAACACTGAACATTGTTTAAAATTGGAATTGGCCATTCAGAAAATGTCATTTTTCTTTCCTTAGGATACACTCCATTTAAAAAAGTATGTTGCATTATTCCCCTTCATGGATCACTTGTTGTAGTGAAGGGGCTTGCATAATTCAAGGAAGTTATGGGCTATGCCATGCAGGGCCACCCAAGATGGACAGGTAACAGCAGAGAGTTCTGGCAAAATGTGACCAACTAGAGAAGGAAATGGCAATCCATTTCAGTATCCTTGACAAGAAAAATCCAAGACAATAACAAAAGGTTAAAATATATGACATCGGAAGATGAACCCCTCAGGTTGGAAGGTGTCCAAAATGCTACTGGGGAAGGGCAATTACAAGAAACTCTAGAAAGAGAGAAAAGCTGGGCCAAAGCCGAAAGGATGCTCAGCTTGGATTTTACTGGAGGTGAAAGGGAAGTCCAGTGCTGTAAAGAACAATATTACATAGGAGCCTTTAATGCAAGATCTATGAATCGAGGTAAGCTAGATGTGGTCAAACATGAGATGGCAAGATTGAACATCGACATCTTGGGAATCAGTGAACTAAAATGGACAGGAATGGTCAAATTTAATTCAGATGACCACTATATCTACTACCGTGGGCAACAATCCCTTAGAAAATATAGAGTAGCCATTATAGTCAATAAAAGAGTGGGAAAAGCAGTACTGGGATACAATCTCAAAAACAACAGAATGGTCTTGGTTCAAATCCAAGGAAAACCATTCAACATCATAGTAATCCAAGTCTATGCCCCAATTACTGATGCTAAAGAGACTGAAGCTAATCAGTTTTATGAAAGTCTACAACATCTTTTAGAATTCACAACAAAAAAAAATGTCCTCATCACAGTGGATTGGATTGCTAAAGTAGGAAGTCAAAAGATAACAGGAATAACAGGCAGGTTTGGCCTCAAAATACAAGATGAGGCAGGGCAAAGCCTAATTAAGTTTTGTCAAGAGAACGTGCTGGTCATAGCAAAAACTTTTTTCCAACAACCCAAGAGGCAACTCTACACATAGACATTACCAGATGATCAATATAAAAATCGCATTGCAGCCAAAGATGGAGAAGCTCTGTACAGTAGTACAAACAAGAACTGGAGCTGGTTATGGAGCAGATCATGAGCTTCTTGTTGCAAAATTCAGGCCTAAATTGAAAAAAGTAGGAAAACCACTAGCCCATTCAGGTATGACCTCACTCATATCCCTTATAAATATACAGTGGAAGTCAAGAATATATTTAAGGGATTAGATCTGGTAGATAAGAGTGCCTGAAGAACCATGGGTGGAGGTGTGCAACATTGTACTTGAGGTAGCTACTAAAACCATCCCCAAGAAAAATAAATGCAAGAAAGCAAAGTGCTTGTCCAATGAGGCTTTACAAATAGCTGAAGAAAGAAGAAAAGTGAAAGGCAAGAGAGAAAGTGAAAGATATACTTAATTGAATGCAGATTCTTCAAGAAAATTGGAGACAGCAAGGGAATGTTTTATGCAAAAATGGACATGATAAAGGACAAAAATGGTAGGGACCTAACAGAAGTGATTAAGAAGAGGTAGCAAGACTACACAGAAGATCTATACAAGAAAGATATAAATGTATCTGACAACCACAATGGTGTGGTCATTGACTAGAGCTTTTGGAAACATTACTGACAACAAAGCTAGCAGAGGTGAGAGTATTCCATCTGAACTATTTAAAATCCTAAAAGATCATGCTATTAAAATGCTGCACATAATATTGCAGCAAATTTGGAAAAAAGTGGCACAGAATTGGGAAAGGTTAGTTTACATTCCAGTCCCAAAGAAGGGCAATGCCAAAGAATGTTCCAACTACCATACAACTCATGTCATGAACTAGCAAGATTAAGCTCAAAATACTGCCAGCTAGGCTTCAGCAGTATGTGAACTGAGAACTACCAGCAGTACAAGCTGGGTTTCAAAGAGGCAGGGGAACTAGAGATCTAATTGCCAACATTTGCTGGATCATGGAGAAAGCAAGGGAGTTCTAGAAAAACATCTACTTCTCCTTTGACTATGACAAAGCGTTTGATTTTGTGGATAGCAACAAAAATTGTCTAGAAACTCAACATTAAAAAAATTAATATGGTATCCAGTCCCATCATTTCCTGGCAAATAGAAGAAATGGAAGCAGTGACAGATTTTACCTTCTTGGGCTCCAAGATCACTACAAACGGTGACTGCAGCCATGAAATTAAAAGAAGCTTGCTTCTTCGGAGGAAAGCTATGGCAAACCTCAACAGCATATTAAAAAACAGAGACAACACCTTGCTGACAAAGGTCCATATCGTCAAAGCTATGGTTTTCCCAGTATTTATGTATGGCATGAAACATGGACCATAAGGAAGGCTGAGTGACTTGGTGACTGAACAACAACAGCAATCTTGTATTATTTTATAACCACATGATATAAATCAAAGCATTTGGTGTCAAAAAACAATATGTCTATAGTAATCATCTCCTTTACCACCATTTACCTCCGCATCAGAGAAAAGTATGTACTAGGACGTATGTACTACTTTTGTTCTCCTATTTGACTAATCTCATGCTGTCCAAATGTATTATTTTTGTTTTTGCTGTTGTATCACTATTAATTACAATTTAGAAAGTTGACATTCTGGGTGTATGCATATTTAATGTTAGTAAATGGAAAAAATAGATAAGCAAAGCATATTTAATAAATCACCAAGAATAATACCAAGAATAATTCTTTTAAAAGGAACAAGAAAAAATAACTATTGGCTTCCTAACTTCTCTCTTGTACATCTGTTAATTTATAATATTGTAGATATTAAATCCCCCTTATAAAGCTGTGTGTAAGTGATTATATTTGGCATGCTATATGATATGTTGTATGTTGGGAACCATTCTTGCTAAAATTTAAATTTCTATTTAAATAGAAAATTTAAATTTTACACACAGACACACATGCATTGTTATTTTTGGCACTGCTTCATATTCTCCAAGTTTATGTTCCCAATCAGATATTGACCGAATCGTAACTTTTTTCCAGTGTTAAGCAAACTTTCCAGCTGTGTTCTGACTAAAATTTTCAGAATCCCCACCAGAATGGTGGAAGCACATCTGGAAATTCCAGATTGGAGACGACCATTTCTACTGAAAGGCAAAACCCCCTAGTAAAAGTTATTACCATAAAGTGTTTTTAAATATTAATCATTCAGATGCAGAGTGTTGAAAAACTGAAACTTAAAGTCCATTTGAGCTGGGTGACTAATACATTTAAATAAATAAGGTCTGAGTCAGGAAATAAATGATTTTGTCAGTTTCCATTTCCCATTTTTCTAGTATTACTACCTGGAACTGGAACTTGTTTCTGCCATTCAGTTCGATCACTGCCAGTCTGATTCTGCTGATCTTAAAAATGTACTTAAGGAATCATGCTATTTTCTGTGATACTCATGCCATTACCATTAACCAAGGTTAGTGAGAAAATTTTGTTTTCTCAACTTGAAATTAAACTTTATTCTGAGCCTACTTAGGAACTCAGATTATGTCTTCTGTATAAAGTTTCAAGTTCTGCACAAAGATGTCAAGAGAGATGAAAGATTTAATAATTCTTATGCAGATATTATAGCAGTACATATTAAATATAAAAATAAATCTTAGCACACCTTCTAGAAGCTGAAATCATGAAGAATATAGTGTTCTGATTTGAGGTAATTAAACAAACATTTATTTCAATATTTATCTATTTATTTTCAAATATTGGAGATAAAGCTAAAAACACTAGATAAATTGGCTTTGTTATCTACATATGATAAAAAAGTTGACTGAAATTTCATCTTCTATTTGATTATAAATATTAGATGTCTGCAGGTAAATAAAATTCTGTTTGCTATATATTAATGTGATGTTTAAAGTCTTTTATTATCTTCTCTCCTGATATAAACTAATGCCTAGGTACATAGGTTAGTAAGATAAGTTCTAAAGTTTGTCAGAAGTTTAACCATTGACTATGCCAAGGGCTTCTCCTGTGCAACTCCAAGGCTATGGAGTGCAACATAATGTCATTCTCCCAGGACTTAGAAAAATAGTAAAATAGTAAAAACACATCTCTTTCATTAACTTTCTAAATTATAAATAACTAATATTAATTTTGATTTTAACTGAAATAAATTTATTTTGGTTTATATTTTAAGTATATTTAAAGGATCCTCTCACGCTATTGAGTTCAGCCTGCCCCACTCAGGCTGGCAGTAAGGGCATGCTCCAAAACCTACCAGTCAGGGAATTTCAGCTGGTGGGGTCTAGAAGATGGGCTTTTTCTGCTATGGAACCCACCATTTGGAACATCACTCCCCCTGGGATATGGTTGGCCCCCCTTCTGGCTTTCCATAGAAGCCTGAAGACTTGGCTCTGGGGGCTGATCTGGGGGCTGGGTATCACCAGTAAAAGGGCTGCTTGATAGATGACCCAGTTTTCACTTTGCCACCTTTCTTACACTACTTTTTAATTCTGCTTAATTGTATATATTGATATTTTATAGTTAATATTTTTTATTTTATTTGTATTTTTTAAAACTTTTTGTAGTGTAAATTGCCTTGAGTCGCTTACTGTGAATAGGGCAGCAAATAAATCTAAGACATAAATAAATAATTGTGAACTTCCTTGAGTTTTGGAGGTTGGGATAAACAAAAAGACAGGATCAAATTTGATTAAATGAATATGAACTCAGTTTTCTATCCTTTATACTTCAAGGTTGTTAGACTTACTATATTAAATTAAACATAATAGTTCTAAACCTATCCTGATCCTCCTTATAGCTCTTCCTCCAGAAGTTCTTGGATTTTTCACTTCCAGTTTCAAATGTCTTCTGTCCAGCCTCTTATGTTTCCTGACATGTATTATTTATCAAGCTCAGTGCTTACCACCATATCATATTTTTTTAACCTCATATGTCATCTTTGTCATTTTTAAAATTATCTAGCTTTTTTTCTCCCAGCTATTCTTCCTTTGTTCCTATTTATTTCCACCTTAATTTATTCCATTCCTTCATTTTCCTGCATTTTGATATCTGTTCTCATATATTTAATCTTTAAATCATCTTAATTGGCCATACAATATCTGGGCTGCAAAAATCAAATGAGTCCTAGATGGCAGCAAATTAATCCATAAAGTTCTATTTTTTTCCTACCATCTAGTAGTCCTCTGGACTACTTAATAGGATTCTATTGCTTCTCCTTTTGCTATAACATGAATAAGATTCTAATCACAGGTAAACTGAGCTTACTGTTTCCTCACAAAAACATAGATCTTGCTGCTTCTGTATTCCTTATTAAGTGGAATGCTTGTAATTATTATGTGAATTACCCCATAGAAATTCAAGGCAATTCTGAAACATTCAGTGCACAGAAAGTTTAGCTATGCTTCTAAAATATGCTAATACACTGTCAATTTAGCAATATTGAGAATGAGGAAGCCTATCCTTACTTGTGTGCAATAGTATGTTCATATTGCATAGTGTTGTTTCTTATATGTGCCTATAAGGCTCACACTGTAATTCTGGGGTACTTTAAAATGGACTACAAGTGTTTAAATTTCAAAGCAACCATTGATGGGAATAACTTATTGAAGGAGAAAGGCTCTCTCTGATTTTTCCTTCTGCAGAAGACAGAATTTAGAGCTTTCCATATCACTCTGAATCAACATATATTGAGTGGAGACACAGCATGAATCAGCAGTATTTCTAAAGGATTAAGCATGGGACTGCAGGCAGACATACTGGTTAGTTTACCTAGATGCCAAATAGGAATTATTCCTTTTCTATCTAGAAACTGTCCTTATCTATCTAGAGACATGTTGCTCAGTTGCAAAGTTGCATTTGACTCTCCATCAACTGCAGAATGCCAGGCCTTCCTGTCCTCCACTGTCTCCCAGAGTTTGCTCAAATTCATGTTGAATCGATGATGCTGTCTAATTACTGTCCCCTTCTCCTTGTGCCTTCAGTCTTTCCCAGCATCATGGTCTTTTCCAATTAATCCTCTCTTCACATTATGTGTTAAAGTATTTGAGCATCAGCTTTAGTATCTGTCCTTCCAATGAACAGTTAGTGTGGATTTCCTTTAGGATTGACTGGTTCAATCTTCTTACAGTCCAAGGGACTCTCAAGAGTTTTCTCCAGCACCACAATTCGAAGGCATCAATTTTTTGCCACTCATCCTTCCTTAAGGTCCAACTCTCACAGACATACTGGGAAAGCCATAGCC
>JANHZU010002211.1:88376-111426 GCA_032468055.1 Acrochordus granulatus | reverse complement strand
TGAGATGGATAGATAGCATCGTCAGTGTGATGGGTGTGAGCTTGGGAAGACTCCGGGAGGCAGTGCAAGACAGGGGGTCTGGCATTATGCAATCCATGGGGTCGCAAAGAGTCGGATATGATTGCGTGACTGAACAACAACAGTCATGTGAAATTAAATTTTATATTATAAAACAAATTTAATAAATAAATAGATGTGAAATTAATAATTTAGTTAATAATTTTATATTTTCCACATATTCATAGTAGCAATTCTGTATAACTTTTGGATGGGGTTCTGGAGAACAACTGAAGGCTTTGGGGTTGAGCTAGTCTCTGATTAAAATAAAATGCAAACAATTCCTTTGTTATATTAAATGAAAAAACACAGGGACGAAGTACTGAATATAGCTTGACCTCTTGTGTTGCCAATCAGGTTTTGTATCAGGAATTGGGTCCAATTTATAAATTTATTCATTAGGGATAATTCTGCATTCATTTGGTTTGTCACCATCTAAATTCAGCCTAAGGCTACTGAATTTTGGCTGAAATTGGAGGTGACTGAGATTTTATAACCATATCTGCAGAGTCCTCGGTGCTCTTTGAGCTTGATTGTTTTCCTGCAGATGTTTCATTACCAAAACTAGGCAACATCATCAGTGCTAGAAGGGAGTGGACTCTGCTCTCCTTATGTATTGGTGGCTTGCCTTGTTCGTATTGGGGGAATCGATCTTGGTAGTTCCTTGATTAGGCTGTTGCTTACTGTTAGCTTGTTTGTCTGAGTGCTGTTTCCTCGATTGGGATACTGGAGCCACCAAGAACAGTTCCCCCAATACTGACAGGGCAAGCCACCAGTACATAAGGAGAGCAAAAGCCTCCTAGAACTGATGATGTTATCTAGTTTTGGTAATGAAATGTCTGCAGGAAAACAACCAAACTCAGAGAGTTCCAAAGACTCCACAGTTCAACCCTCAGCTACAAATATTCTCGTCTATCATATCTATTTAAATTCAAATTTTGCAAAGTTAACTTAATGGAAATGGTTGATATCAATTATGTACCTAAATATAAAATCTACTGTCAAAAAAATGGCTTTTACAAAAGAGTATCCATTTTACGTTAAGAATATTAGCAGCAAAAGCCAAGTCATCATGCTGAAAATGTAAAAAACATTTTGACAGTAAATTGTCAAGCTAATTTCAAACCAAAAACATCTATTTAAGTGCAGCTCACATGTTCCTCATGGACGTTTGATTGTGATTCACATCATGTACCATTTAAGAAGTTGTCAAGGATTGAAACACAAAAAAAACAGCTAAAATTTAGAATTGAATTGAAGGGCTCTTCTTGGTTGGTAGCACTGAGTGGCAGAATGAGAACAATTTTTAAAGTTATGATTAAATATTAATTTTATGAAAGGAGCTATAAAACACCATAGCTTAAGGCTCTTTAAAAATCTATGCATATTGCAGGATTCTAAAAATAAGACAACTTCTTAAAACTCAGAAGTAGCAAAAATATATGCTGTTATTTAAATTTGATACATTCTAAGAGCTTTGTGTCAATCTCTATTTTTTCTCCAAAATTTTGGGCATTAACTTCATCAAGTAGTCACTTGATGTCATACACAGGCATACAAATAGCATAACGCATCAAAGTCCTGCTTCATCCCCCAAAAAGAAATAAAACAGGAAATATATAATGGATAAAAACAACCTTGGACATGACTCCCTTCAACAATGTGGCAAGGGTCTGATCTATTTACTCATCTACCAGGATTGCTACTTAGAAAATTCCCATACCATGACAATATGAAACATATCCCAAATCATTAAATATCAAGCTGCCCAGGGCCACTTGATAGTAAGATGGGCAGAACATTAATTAATGAATTAGTTAGTTAGTTTCATTTCAGAGGTTCTTGTCTTATAGGATATAAAGAAAAGGAATCACATAAGCTAAAGAGGGCAAACAATTTCATTTATCTACTTTAGAATAAAGAGAGCCAGTTTGGTGTAGTGATTAAGGAACGAGGCTAGAAACTAGGACACCGGAAGTTCTAGTCCTGCTTTAGTCACCAATTTATCTGGATGACCTTGGGCCAGCCAACTTCTGTCAGCCATAGGAAACAGGCACTTCTGAAATCTTGCCAATAAAACTATACAAAGTTGTCCAGACAGCAGCCAAGGGTCAATAACGACTCAAAGGCACTTTTGAATAAATAGTACACTCTCAAAAATACAATCCCAGAAAATCTACAGGAATTATAGGAACTACCAAGAATTTCGTATAAGATTGTGTGTGTGTGTGTGTGTTAAATAACTAAATAAAATATAGGGTTTTTTCCCCCCTCTTAGTTTCACTGTGAGAAAAAAAGGAACTACACTTTCAGAGATCAAAAATTGTGTGCCTTGAAAATTCTTCATTTTCAAATAAACAAGTGGAAACATAAATCTGGAAAGGAAATATTTAAAATATGCAGTCACCAAAATAAGGTGCTTCAAAGATTATCACTTGCTACTGAATCTGGGTCAAAGTAGAAGTAGTAAAAACTTGTAAAGGTGTTACTTTCATCATGATTTACTCACAACACTTCCTAAAAATCTTCTGAGAGTACTTTGAGTAGGACATATTACAGAGTTTGATATGAGATGCCGAAACATGGCAAAATTTTGGCCAAATTTTGGTTTAAGAGACATTTTGTTAAATCTGCCCGTCTATTCATATTGAACTCTAGATATCTCTAACCAGTTTTGCAACCCCAAATATTTTTGTCCCCCTCAGGACACTAAGCTATAAACTCATTATTGTAAAATCTAATCCAGATTAAATAACACCGCTTTTGACTGAGATCTGTCTGCTTTCATATTTTTTGTTCTTTGTTACTAATTTGATTAACTCCAAATTCTGCTGAACCACTGAAGGATTAAAGGACTGCTCTGGTTTTGATGGAAATGACAAAAAGGGCTGGGTGTTACCAGAAGCATCTAAAACTGTCAATGTTTTTTGTAAGTGGTTGAACAGCTGTTGAAAACCAACATTTAATATTATATTTGGCCATGAAATAGAGAAGCTCTTGCTCTGCTCTGCCCTTTGATGATTAACAGTTAAATAAGAACTAAACAATACGAGAGGATATTGTAAACTTTTAATTATCACAACAGAATGAGATCCAAAATTAAATTTAGTATCTTGAACTTAAGTTGCCTCTACATTGTCATCCTGCAGAGCCACACATTTTTGCCAGCGTTTCTTGATCTTCGACAACCCATCATTATAGAAGTCATGCAATTGCCTCAAGAACCACTGTTCCACTTCCAGAATGATATCATTTGTGTTGTCAAATTGCTGACCTGGCAATGACTTCTTCATTTAAAGGGAAGAAGAAGGAAGTTGCTGGGTGTGAGATCAGGCAAATGCAGAGATGGGGTAAAATTTCATAGCCATGCCTGTCAGCTTCCACAGGGATTTTTGGGTGGAATGAGGAGGTGCACTGTCAGCTAAAAGACAGATACCATAATGTTTTTCTTTCACTGCATGTCACAATTTCTGCAGAAGGTTGCAGTAATAGGTGATGGTCTGACGTTACAAAAGGTAATCAGGATTATGTCACAACAGTCCCCAAAAATGTGCAGCACGACCTCCCCTGTAGATTTGTTCATCTTCGCCCTTTGAGAGGGGGGAGAAGTGTTTTCACTCTTTGCTCATCTCTTTGGTCTCTGGATCATAACAGTAGACCCAGCTTTCATCCTTAGTCATAAAACATGCCAAGAAATCCTCTTCATTCTGCTCCAATGAAGTAAATATCTGCTTTGAAAGTTCACACTGAGTTTGCTTATGAAATGGAGTTAACAAGCAAGGAACCCATCATGCTGATACTTTAGACATGCACAGTTGCTCATGTGTAATTTTCCATCCACTTCCATAACTAAGACCAACTTCATTCATGATCACTTCAATGGTTATTTGTCTGTCTTTGAGGACAAGAACCTCCACTTTCTTCACCATGTCAATATCACCTGTGACTGAGGGTCTCCTGGATTGAGGCTCATCTGTGAAGAACATGTGCCCAGTTTGAAAGTTCCTTTTCCACCTCACAGCAGTGTCATTTGACGGATTCTCATCACCATAAACAGCTATCATTTCATCATGGATTTGGCAGGCGCTGTTACCCTTCAAATATGGAATCTGATAGCAGCCTTCAATTTTGTCCATTGCGTATGTTACTGACATCTACTGCTCCTGAAACTAAACAAGTTGACATAAATAGTTGTAGTTTACAGCATCATGATTATGTTAATAAAATTGCATCTGGATACGTCAATAAATTCATAGTGATAATTAAAACTTTTTAATTAATTTAAGGATACCCCCTTGTACAATATACTCCTCTTCCATCCATCCAATTCTTTTTAAAAAATAATCTATAATATTATTTATGTCTATGTACTAATCTACAGTATTAGTTATGTCAATGCATTTTGTATGGAAAAGGCCTTAAAGAAATATCTTTCAGATATTTCTGTAAAATTTGATCCTTAAATCAGGATTAGTCTAGTTCTTTCAGTATACATACAATTCTGCATTATTTTTAAAGTCTTGGGCTTTAGGAATGGCTTTATTTCAATATGTCTGGGTAGAGTTTGTCTTCCATATCACCAAAGATTCAACACAAGTTAAACTGAAAATAAGCTAAACTGATTTAGAAAGAAAAACATTCCATCTGATGTTTGAATGATGCTCAGACACATCATCTAAAATCTGGGTGGAACTTGGACAAAAACTAAACTTGATTTATTTTTACATATAAATATATTAAAATGAATAGTTTAATTTATACGTTATTTTCTAAGCACCTTGTGACAAACTAATTTTGGTCTGGGATCACAGGATCCCCTAGGAACTAGGCAAACTGATCCTAAGATTGAACAAAGAAAATTCAGCTTTTGTTTTCCTGTTGCCCTGTACCTACAGTAGATGAATTTGTGAAAGCTAGATTGTATCAATCTAACTCCATAAAAAATCATCAGGAATTTCTGATTTACTGGCTCAGTCCAGAACAAGGAGCAGCGTCCATTCTTGTCGAGACAAAAGAATAGTCTTCCTGAAGAAGTTTGCTTCCATTTATCTTCCTTTTTATCTCTGCTCAAACTTTACTTAAAAGTAAAATAATGAAGACCAAAGATGGCTTGCTACAAACATTTAAACAGGAGATTCAAATGATCTCTCTCTAGCCATCCTCTCTACAGTGAATGTGTGCTATTCAATAAGATAAGTGACTACTTTAACTAAACTAATTTTACTTGGAAATCTGAATATGTGATTGTTGCTTTCCTTATATATAGCTATACATTTGGGATTACAAGGAAACCCAACTCGTTAAAACCTTCCTTTCTCACATACAAGACTACGATACGCAGTTGTCAAGGACTGAAACACGCTTTGTGTTTCAAGATTGTCCTGGGCTTATTCAGTTCTGTACTCTGAGCACTTTCTTTTCTATTTTTCCAGAGCTGGACTGAAAAAAAGAAATCTGGGTAGAAGGGCTAAGACTACAAACTAGAGCCATTAGGAGGCTTGACCTGAAGAGTGGCAGTTATCATAATCATATTTATTGGAGAACCTTTGAAAGAGGATTGTGCCAAAGAGGTTTTTAAATTATCTCCCCCTCCCAATTCATAACACGTGTACTTAACCCTGGAAGGTTGAATTTGAGAGCTGCTTGCCCATGAAGACTTCTCTGGGGAAAATTTTGTCCACCTCCTTTAGTATTTATTTTAAACTTTGCTCCTTAACTGTGCCAAACAGCGGAGAGTTTAAGAGGGCATTTCCACACCCTCTGCAGATTTTCCCACCCACTGACACATTGGATGATTCCCTTCACAGGTTGAACTTTTTGGCCAAAGCACTTCTCCTGGATCTAATTGCAGGCAAGTAACCCAACAGGGTACCTAGGGAGGAACCTCTTGTGCATTCCCCTTTTCTTCTTGCTGTTGAATAGTCCTGACATATTTAGCTGCAAGACTCTGCTATTTCCTCCTTAACTCTTAAATGCCATTTCTCTTTAAATCTCACACTACTTTTTATCTCCTCAGGTTGGCTGACCACTATCTTTCCTTTTTTTCAGTGCCGCCACACTGTCATACTGTTGCACAACAACACTGCCCCAGTTAGCCAGTCAGTTGATCATCATTTCTACTGTTTTCTGACAGCTTTTTACAGGGAAAGTAAATGGGGAAGTCAGCAGAAAGTTGGACGTCATTTCTGTTCCCACTGCTTTTTTGCTTGCCCATAAGGTAAGGAAAGGTTTAGGTAATGAAATAGCTCTGAAACGATCACCCAATGGATCATGGGTTGTCTCGTAGAATTTAAAAATAGCACAAACAGGCTAGTTGGTCTTAGCCTGAATAAGAAAACAAGGATGTCCAAAATTAACTTGAGAAGTTAAGCAAGCATTAGAACAGATCTTGTAAATAAACAAGATATTGATAATTTCATTCCCAGAAGATGACGGCAGTTACAAGACCTTCTTGCAGTCAAATATTACCTCATCTTCATTTTTGCTGTTGCTACCAGCTACATTCAAAATAAATAAGTTGTCCAGGGCTCATGAAATGTTTCTTACCCCCAAATTAGTTAGGACAGAACAAAGAAGAAGTCATAAGCAGGCTGAGAAAATGCAGACTTTGACTAGAGAAATAGTGTACTAGAAAGCTTAATTCAAGCTGTAGAGGGAGATTAAAGGAGAACTAGAGGTCATACTTTGGTCACATTGATTGGCCTTTAAGCAACTGGAAAATCTCACTGAAAATTCATTTTTTATTATCATTATTACCTGCAAAAATTAATTTTGCATAGTACTGTATTATTTAGTTGTTTTAAAATAACATTTACAAATGTTGGGATAGTTGCTATTATTTCACATATCTCAACTGAGTGTGTTCTTTGGTAATGTGAAATTAGAAATAGATGCACATATTTATTAAAATTATTCCCCAGTAGGCTGACTGTTAAGATGGGACAGAGCTATTTAGATAGACAACTCTAATACTTTCTGCATTTTGCTGCCAGTAAAGAATTGAAAAGTGGTTGACTTGAACAATCTGCCATCAACAAACATGAGACAAAGCAAATCCAAAACTCATGGGTAAGCCATATTTTTCTCATTGCATTTTACCTTCAGGCATTTAAAATCCAGAGGGCTGGGAGTGCTGTTTTATAAACTGGATTCGATCAAGAGTACCCTGAAAAGCCTTTAACATAAATTAGTTTTCAGTCCCTAGGTAAGTAGATAGGTTGGTAGGTAAGTTGATAGGTAGACAGACAGTCAGACAGAAACACACACATTTGTTACAATATATGTGTATGTCAAAGAATGTGCATGTCATTTTATAAATTAATTGTCTGGATGAAACAGAGATCTACTGTATGTGATTTTTCCACCAAACATTTCACTTCATATTCTATTTTTGTTTGTTTTCACACATCAGTAACAATTTACAAAACAAATACAGACATTTTATAAACAAAATAACTTTGGTAACAGTTATTGCTGGATTTCTAGAGTGTTTTTAGAAGATGCTCATCTTTTGATGCAGGCACTTACAAAAGACGAACTGTGATTGTTAGACGATGTATCAGTAATGCAGTCAATGGCCTTCGGGAAACAAAATGGTACAGAAATAAATTTGCTCTGTAAAATACTCAAATCACGCTGTTTTAAAAAGACACTAGATGGCAAAATACCAAGGGATGCATGTTTTGAAAAAGAAAATTGAACACTGTTTCTATTTTACCCTGTAACAGAAAATACTGCAGTCCCAACTACAGTATTAGCAGCAGTCTCCAGATATAGCTAATAAAATCAAGAATATTATATAATAAAGAGGGTGAAAACAATTCTTGAATACAGTTAAAACAGAAACATGATTGTGTTTTAATAAAATGTTCCTGACCATATAAATGTTCTTCAGGAACATTCCCCCTTTTAAAATATTTATTAATTTGATATACAGAGGAACTAATTATTTGTAAAATATTGAAGTGGTCTGATATTCTGAATATGCATATAAAAAGGCAAATATTCCTATATTTAAAAATAAAGGATTCAGTCTGCATTGTTAGCATTATTATAATTTGTGGAGAATATCTTCCTCCATTCAATGAAACCTGATATGGTGCCCCTGGCCATATCACAACTCTATTTGATGCTTTGAATCAATTGACCTGATCAATACCTGCAAGACAAAATGTAGTTTCATAGGATTTCTTATAGCCATATCTTGGGAAGAAGCCCTGATTATTAAGAATATAGAAAGAGCCCTATTGGATCAGACCAAAGGCCACTTGGAGCCTAACTTCTGTATCACATTATGCTGCAGAAAATACATTTGGTGATGTGGGAGAAACAAGGATTGAACCATGTGTGAAGAGGGGGATCAGCCTTCAGTCATTGTACATGATTAAGCAAAGAAGGGGCGTCTCCCAGGAGGATTCTTAGATATAACTCAAGGTCGATAGAGCCATTAAAGTAGTAGATTAGAATTACTTTCATTTCTCTCAGTTCCTTTCATCCCAACAGGTAAGTATAAAATCATGAATGAGAAGATAACAGTCCACTTCTGCAACTCATCATGCTCTTGATTCAGAAAGTGGTATGCAACCATCAAGACTACAGTGGAGGAAGGGATTGTAAAGATTATGGAACTGGCAGAAATGGCAAATTTGACTTGTTTGATCAGGGTTAAGACAACAAGTATTTTTTATCAGATCTGGGGACCTCTTGTGAGCTTTTAGTTGAAAATGGAAAAAAATGAACTGGTGATTTATGAATTTGCTGATTGAAAAGGATTGAGTATCGGAAGAAGATTATTAGGTGCAATTTTGATGAGGGAGGAATTAGGATAAGATTATACTTATATACTTAAATTTTTGTTTGTAACTGCTATAAGGAAGACTGGAAATAGTGTCTTCAGATATTTTTTCTTTTCTTTTTTTCTATCTCTTTTTCTTTGAATACTTTGTTTTATTTTCTTACCTCACATTTTTCTATTTTCTTTCTTTATATTATTTCATGTTTATTTCTGTGAAAAAAATTCAGTAACAATAAATATACAGTATACATAAAAAGGTCTTTTGATAGTCCTCATGTTACAATGGCAACTGGGACCAGAATTTCCATCACTTAGTGATGTACTCATGAAGCACAAAATCATGGACTACATTGCTTAGTGACAGCAAATCCAGCAGTCCTGGTTGCCATCATTAAACAGGGGCATAACATGTTAGTGACTCCTGCCTTCCTGCCAGCTTCCATTCACTTTGCTTATGGGAAACTGGCAAGGAACATTGGAAATGACTTTCACATCTGGGCACTTGGTGTCTGCAATATCATGGTTGCAAGCCAGACACCAAGTGCCCAAATTGTGATCTTGTAACTGACTGGACACTGCCAACAGCTGGAATCACAAGAACCCATTATATGTACCTTTTATTCAGTGCTGTCATAACTTTGTATAGCTGCTGAACAAATGTTGTAACCTAACAAATTCCTATAGTACCTAATCCTTTTTTAAAATATATAAACTGGCAGCCATCATCATATAGAAACCAAGGTTTCTATAGTTTATCCATGTATGTAAAATATTATTTTATTGGTTCAGAATCTCCCTTCTTTCACATTGAGTGGATTCATCCCACGAACTAATATTGTGAAAAAACAAGGGCTCCTTGTCCATATTTTTTCATACCATGCAATATTTTAAATGTTATCACTCCTTTGAATATTATCAAATAGAAGCAGAAAAAAGCAATCAATGCTATCAATTTGCTCTAACCATTCTGTTGCATGTTTGAAATATTTTCAAGATGTAATGAGCAGAACTATTCTAAATGCAGCTCCACATTTATTATCAGAGCATTAGTACATAGCTGTTGTTCTTTTCCTTTATTTCCTATAATACCTTTCATGTTTAAAAAAATATAAGAACTTCAAAAAGGGCGGTATTTTTTTTTGATGTACTCACCACAACTCCAAGATTTCACTGAATCAGTTAGTGCCAAGTTAGATCATATGTATGTGACAGCTGGAAGTTTTTGGTTTTGTTGCTCTAATATGCATAATTCTGCATTTGCTTTAATGAAAGTACATTCACCACTTTAAAACTCATTCACCTAGGGTGGAAATATCTTTTTGTAATTTTTCAAATTACTTATTGATTTTACATTCAAAAATATCAGTTTTCTATCCTGTTTCTTCAAAGTCCAATCTTCACTTCCATACAGTGTCACAGGGAGAAATTTGACATACAGTGTCAAATCTTGAGGTTTGTATACATAGACACATAAGAGTATTTGAATATCTTTTCCAAGACCTTCATTGCTACTCTTCCAAGTGCTGGTCTGCATGTCTTTCTTGACTGCAGATTCTTTTAACGTTCATAGCTGATTTTGAAAGGAATGAGTTATCCTCCACTTCATTATCTTCATTGTCACTTCTAAGGCTGATTATTGTGCCTGTTTTCATTCATTTGGTCTTCTTTGTATTTAAGCCCAATTTTCTCACCATGCTTCTTGATATTCTAAAGCTTGCAAATCATTTGCATTTTCAATTATCAGAGTAGCCTGGAGGTTGAGTCATGGCAACTGGACTTCTTTTCTTGTTGATTAGAAACATTTTGCTGCTTATCCAGGCAGCTTCTTCAGTCATATCCATTCATACCAATGAATGGTATGCATCCATTCAAGCTTGGATCATCCTTCCAATTTCAGAGATCTTTTGGAAGATTTTCCTTGTTTTCCAACAGTTTCCATCTTTAATGTGTTTACAGATGCTGTTGTAAGTCTGAGTGGCTGTGGGATCTACATAGCTCCCTTCAAAGCTGAGGACTTTCCATGTTTGCTTTTGGATGGGTTGGAATTTCTCCAGGCAGAACTAGTTCTAAAATATGATGGTCCTCCTGAGCTCTTGGCTCCTGCTAGAAGAACATGCGGCAATCATAACCAGACAATCCTTTGTGCAACATAAGTGTATTTATTCCTGGATCAGAAGACCGTGCTCATAGTCATTCATGTCTTAGTCACCTTCTGCTTGGATTACTGCAATGTGGTCTATATGGGGCTGTTCTTGAAGGCAACTTGGAAGCCACAAGTGTTCAAAATGCATTAATGTGGGTACTTATGGGTGTCTCTCGGTAAACCCATGTTATTTCACTACAACTGCTGCAATTCAAAGTACTGATCATTATCTAAAGGCTACCCTGGCATAGGGCCAAATTATTTGCAGAATTCCCTGTCTCCTATAAATTCTGCTAATCCCACTTGAAAGAGTTGAAAAAGGTGGCATGTACTTGCCTGTTTTATCAAACAATGTCATCTGATGGGACTCAGGAAATATGCCTTCACTATTGTGACACATACTTTGCAGAACACCTTGCTCCCAAAATCCAGATGGCCCCAAACATATTGGTCTCTCATAAAAGCACTGAAGGCCTGCCTATTCCTGGAGACACTGGGCTGAACTTCTGGATGAATCACCCTCTAAAGGGTGTTGCGGTATACTGGTTGATACTCTTATTTGTTTCTGATATGAATTCTTATAGTAATTGTTTTAAATTTGTTGTAAGCTGTCATTTTGTGTTTTGGATAATTATACAAACTGAGTGCATAAACAAACAAGCAAACAAAAATTTGCTGAATACCTGAAATTCTGTTATCATAAGCTCTCACTCATTATTTAAACATATTCTTTGTTTAGCTCTTAAGGAAAGACTCTTTTGATAATTCCAAACTCTACTTCAACTGCCATTAGCTTGCTCTAATGAGAAAGGAAGGAAGGAAGGAAGGAAGGAAGGAAGGAAGGAAGGAAGGAAGGAAGGAAGGAAGGAAGGATAATTGTCAAAAATATCCTGCATTTAAAACATTCAAATATTTTTACCTTAATTGTTGAAATTTTCAAAAGCCTTCTTTTTCTGTAAAAGATAAAAAATGAGGAAGAAAAGTCTGCCTGATTACCTGTAGGCACATATCTTACATATGTCAATGATCAATAAACTGACTTCCTAAGAAAATTGCTTGTAAACATAATTTTATCTCAGATTTACTTTTGTTTATTCAAAATATTACATAATTCATTGTTCTAGTTTGATTGTAAAAGACAAACATCATATTTTACTTGGGTTTCAAATAAGAATATTACAAAAAGAATGAAATAAAATCCAGACAATTTTAGACTTCATGAAACTGAAATTCTGCTCAAAAGATTGAAAAGGATTGAATGAATGAAAAAAGGATTGAATTGAATGAAAAAAGATTGAATGAATGTCACTTTCAGATTAGATAAAAAGCTGTTTACACTCCTACTCTCTATCATCCCTTTGAACTTTGCCTCAGTTTATACAATAGTTAAGCCTAATTCTTTATCCACAAATTTCTTTTCTAGAACAGCAGCAGCTAGCAGAAGAGAAGTTGCTCCACAAGTCTTAAATTGCCTAAAAATAATTTTTCAGTGGAGAATTTTTTATGTGGAGGATCCTTTGTCCTTTTTCTAAGAATCAGAAGCTTCAGCAAAGTGTAAAATTGGGAAAAGGGGTGTGAAAAAAAAGAAGGGCACAGGAAAACTGAAGATAGCTAAGAAAAATAAATGGAATACAAAAAACCTTCCTAAAATTCCAGAGAGATTTCAAAAGCTGCTCAAGCTTTTTCCTAGATACTCAGTGAAAGGTTAAGAAAAAAACGCACATACAAATTACAAGGACTTCACTTTCTTTAACTGTAATCAGCAGTGGCCTTAAAAATCAGGAGCGGGATCATTGACTATGACTTGGTATACTTAACTTTCTTTGAATTGTGCCTTATGTGAACAACAAAAGCTTTATCCATCTTGGAAAGCTCATATAAAAGAACCTTATCTCCTAAACAGAAATATTAAATTAATGAGATTACAGTTGAAACCCCATTATCCAGATGTTCCAAGACATATACCATCTGATTGTAGCAGATGGTTATCAGAATATAGAGATATCGTTGTCAGGGGGAATGGAATAGCCCCTTCCATTTCTGTATTTAACCAAGGGCTTCTGTGGACATTTTCTTTCCTTAATCATCCTGCCTTAAAGACACATTTACAAGGAGGCAGAAAGAAAAGAAAAGAAAGAGAGACCTTTGTACTCTTTGACATAATACAAGTTTGAAAGTGACATAAATACAAAGAATGACTAAATAGCAACTTTGAGTTGCTCTTTTCTAAATGATGAAAAGCATAGAAAAGCAAAACAATAATGTTATTTTTGATTACTGAAAACTGGCCTGTGCTTATAACAAATCTGTCTGAGATTCCAAGAACACAATTACATCATTGTAGCTTACATTATTTATCATAATGTTATAGAAGTTGCTGGTAAGATTTTTTGATTAACTATGCAGATTTTTAAAACTGTCAATGATTTCAAGGAAATGTGGAATGGATCTTTTGGAATTATGGGCGGATTGCTGCATAGAATGTCTGCTTTAAAATTAATTTGGCCATGCAGAAAGTAGTTGGATAATAATTTGGAAGCACCCCCATATTCATTTAGTTATTAGCCTTTGCTCAATGTGGTGGAGATATTCTGTTGCGTCAACACATAAGTCACTGCTCTGTACTTGTTTATCATTGATTTGTATAACTTTCAGGCCTAAACCCGGAGGAAGTCTCTGAAAGCAGACAATGCTTCCTTGGACACTTTAGAACAGTAAGAAGTGAAGTTTATTTTTTTAATTTAATTCTTTATAACTTATATGGGTAGTTCAGCATGATAATGCTCTGCTCTAATTACTGCCAATACAACACTTTGCAGTTTTCACAACTGCTGGGCTTTATTTACCAGCCTCAACATTGGAGAGAAAATATTTACAGTTTTTCATCAGTGAATGAAAATGGGAAGATAATATATTATATGCTTTATACACACACACATTTACATACATGGTTAGATACACATACAGTAGCATATTCTAGAAATTGATAGTTTTGAAGAAACATTTGGTAGTTATCATTTAAATCATCCATTCATACACACTCATTCAAAATATAGAAGTAGAGGGCTGGGTTTTGTTTTGTTTTTTGCAACCAATCCTCCAAGTTTAGCCCCAAAATTTTACTGTTCAGAAGATCAACATAACTTTAATGACAGTAACTTTATTAAAGATTTCCATAAATAATTCCATACAATTTGAACCTCAGATGGGAAGGTCAATATAAGGTTTTTTGTGAAGTAGTAAAACAGGATCTGTCATATCATGTTGCAAGATGAAGAATATACAGGCTGTATTGATACGCTTAACCACAATGTCATCTAATTTTGGCTTAGCCTACTTTGCAATGCCAACTAATTTGCTTGTACACCATGATTTACTGTAGCTTACTTAATAAGCAATGATTAAGCCAATCTTAATGCAGGAAGGTACTTCAGAGCACACAAGGGGATGAACATAACACCTACATGCAAGTCCTAACACCAAATGTGTTTTTTTTCCAGCAACTACTTTAAAGAACTGCAGAAAAGACAACTCTAAAATGACAATTGACCTTCAAAGCATGACAAAACATAACCAATTCCTTATTTTCAGAAAGTAACGTTGCTTTGTATGTATCTGATGGCCTACTGCTTCCATGTTTCTCTCACCATTTTTAAAAGCAGCATATTTGTACAAACAAAACAAAATAAGCCTTCTTTAGACTCTCTCTTTGCTTTGACAGAAAACTTGTGTGTTAACCAAGATTCCAAATAGTTTTTTGAGAAAACACTTCCACTTGTCTGAAAGTGTATATGTAATGGATACGTGATCATGATTATATGCTCCTGAAGTAATCTCATGAGATAAGGATGCCTCTCAGGGGACTGAATATTATAGTGGGTTACTACTACAGTAAAAGAAAATTGTTATTCCAACAATATGGAGAAAGTATTTGGCTTCAACGTCAGAATAAAAATGCCAGTTCTCATTTATAATTCAGTTGTTGCTACTGCTGCTGTTGTGCATCCCCTTACTTATAAATACTAGTGACCCTTTTGAAGATTCTTCCTGATTTCATACAGGATGGAATATTAGAGTCATAATCTTACTCCAATACAGATCAAATTGGATGCAAAGTGCCAGATTCTGTTATCTAATTAATTGATACTGGGGGAACATTGTACCTAATCTCTGCTGTATGAAGAAGTAAACTATTATGGCTGTGGATGTTGAACAAGAGCAAAAATATGACATAGTATCTTAGAAAAAAGTCAAACATTGTCCTTGAGTCTATAATATCTGCTTGATATTAACCAGAATGTAAGAGTCAAAATATACAATCAGACATAATTAATAACTACTTGTTCTTTGCCTCCCTTCAAATCCTGTACTGAGGGATCTCTAAACTGCATTTTTTCTTGTTCATGAAAACTTGAGTGTAAGTGCAGAAAAGTCAGGAGCACAAAAGGAACAAGGAGTCACATGGTTTCATCCCCAGCTGATAACCATGGATAAGAATGAATTAAGGAATTAGATCAGTTTGTATCCATCTAGTTTCTGCAGCTATGTAAAAAGAGTATTTGAGCTGCATATGCAAAAGAGCTAAGTTGCATTCTTTTGCTTTGCTTTGTTTTGCAATTAATGCATTTATTTACCACATTTATACAGCTGCCCATCTCATAAAGAGAAACCTTGGGCAGTGTACATCAAAAAATTATTGGAAGTCTGTTATTTTCAGTGTTTGAAATAATTTCATATTTTTGATGGGATGATCTCGTTGATGACTCCCCAAATTAATTTTTTCTCTCTCTTGCTTTCCCAAATAAAATACTTCTATTGTTAATAGCATCAAAATGGCCTGCAAACATTCTCTTTTATTTGTAAAAAATAAACCAATCCCCCTTCCCCCGAACAAAAATTACTTAAAATCCTGTTTTTACTTTTATTGGAGATAGTAACTCCACCACAAATGCAAAGATGGTGAGTGGGGGGAGGGAGACTATATTCTTCACTATAATTCCTGTTCTATAATATTTTGGTTTCTTCACATAGTAACAGAGAAGATGAATGAACCTTTGAATTAAGAAACAGGGATGTAGGCTTCTTCTTTTGAGCTCTGGCACCAAAGCAAACATTTAGTTTTTAATTATATCCATGGTAAGGTTTAAATTGTGTCTGAAGGAAAAATACAACTGTGTTAAATCTTTAAAAAATTTCTAAAAAAGAAATTACGCAACTTCTTCATAGTCTTCCAGGACCAAAACATGGTAAATGCAGGTCTTTCTACAGAGTTAATATTATAGTGAGGTCATAACATTTTACTAACATGAATTCATAAAGAGACCCTGGAGATTAACAATAAAACACACCTCTCTAATAGAAAATACTACTTTCTGTGTTGTCTCTCCAAATCAGTTAAATTTGTTGAATCTTTACAAGGGACGATTTGCCTGTAACGTCTCTATTGCACTAAAAATAAAATACAATCAGCATTCAAGAGTAACACACACAAAGTGGCCCACTTATTGCAAATCAAAGTTAGTAAACCATCTTTTCCAGACAGAATTCTTCTGCTTTCTTTCCCTTCCCTCTCAATAAAAGGTGAACAGATTAAAGAAATGTGGACTATGCTAGGTTTGAATACAGTGTAAAATTGTAGTGCTGGCTTTATAGAAACCTTTTAATGTTCCATTTCCCAAAGGTGAGATGCCAGGCACTGCTCTCTTCTGTTTCAGTTGCCCTTGCCACTTCAAAATGTGTCTGGAAACAGCTCTGCAGATGGCCTCATATGTTTTACAGGAAATATTACTTAAATGTTGGACAGGATAAAATTTCTCCTTTTAGGAATTACAAATCTGGATTTCATTTTCTCCTCCCAACCATGGGAAAACTATTACTGTTTCATATGTTGCAAAGGAAGGATGCTTCAAAATGTACAAAAAAAGCACAAATTACATTACAAAATACACCAGAGGATTTTGAAAGAATTCCTCTGTTTTAATATGAAATAATAGTATATTGAAACAATCTTCTAAAAATAATTTCCTCTTCTCCCACCAAACACTAGAAAAATATTACACAAGATCTTAATATTTAGATTGTGACATTCTGAGTAAAAAATAGAGATAAAGTTCTGTTTCAACTTAACAGCCCACTTGCTAATATTTCACGCATTTCTTCTACTGAATTTTGATTTGGAGATTTGCAAAATATATTTTAGCTGAAAGGATAGGTGAAAGAGCTATATTATCAAGGGGTGATAGTAGTAAGGCCTAGCTGAATGTAAAATTAAAATAATTGCAAGTGATGTCAAGTTTACTGATTCATATATTAATTTGCTGCTCAAAAGCTTTAGTTTCTACACTAATATCAAGTTATTTAAATCAAACTACTAAGGGTACACATCTTCCATATAAAGTAACCTTTTTGTGTAATTCATTAATTCCAGTCTTCCATCTGCCTTTATACCCATACTTCTATAAGAGCGAAATTACAAGAGAAGCCATAGAAAATTAAAAAACTAATCTCTAGAGACATATTATTTAATATGCTAGTTCAGAAGATAACAATTGCTTCAAACTTGTTATCTTTCTAGCAAGTTCAGCTGTGCAGAAGGTTTAAGGAAAAATGAATTATATTTAGTTTTACTTTATGTACCTTGAATGAAGAAGAGTAGATGAAAGGGAGATTAACTATTTATCATGTTATACATTTACATCTGGGAGAAAAAATATGGATGTTGCTCCTATTGCGTAGTATTTATGGGACTTAAGGAGGGGCAAATCCAGGGAATTCTAGATAATCATGTTATGAAGTTGGTAATCACTGCATGCTTTACAACTGATCTGTAAAAAGAAAAAGTTCTGAACAATGCTAAACAAAAAAAATGAAAACTGCTATTTTCCAAATGTGATTTTTAAAAAAGTATTTATTTTTAAATAAGACTTTCAACTGAAACCAATCTTAGCAATATCATGCTCCATTTATCACATATACCTACAAAAGAAACACAAACATTTTAAATGGGCACAACTGTCTTAAGCATTAAACCAGCTTGATGACATGGGCCATTCCCTCTCTAACAGCCCAAGGAAAAAGGCAGTGGCAAACCACCTCTAAAAAGCTCCCCAGAAAACTAGAAATCATAACTAACTTGAAGAGAGAGAGAGAGAGAAAAGAAATACAGAGAGAACAAGAGAGTAGTCTCTTATAACCATAAACTTGCCCAGCCATCCCACTTACTAGCATTTATTTTTTAAGCCCAGAAAGCATGCAATGATAAGTAGGGTCACAGACATAACCTTGAAGAAACTATACAGATTGTTACAATAATATGTACAAAAACATGATGTAAGCCTGGGAAACAAAACATTAGGAATAAACTCAGATTGATCTGCTGTAATTCCCTGGGTTATAGGAGGAAGAGAAGGGAAAACTTAGTGAAACTTTTAAGTCTGATGTCAATCTGTCAAGGTAGGACAGACCAACAAATCAACTTCACGTTTGACTAAAACTTTATTTATTGATATAGAGTATATCGACAGAATCTTGAAAGCCTAATTATGTTTTCCCTTCTCTCCTTCTTATAACCTTGAAAATTAGAACAGAACCAGTCTGATTTCAGCTTTTCTAATCATTAGCTTAGAAAAAGGAACTAAAGGTACAGAAGCAAAGAATGAAAGTACTAGGAAGATTTGATTCAAGATGAGAAAGGACATAGCAATGTAAGTATGTAAAAATAAAATCTGTTTCTAATTAATAATAGCTTCATTCCTTTTGATCATGACAATCAGTCGATCATTGGCTAGCAATACTTTCTAAAGACAGAGGTAGGTCAGAAATTTAACCAGATATTCTAACTGGCTCTAATCAGATATAAGTCTATTAAATTCAGATTATGGGTCGATGGGTATTTTTGTAATTTTTTTTCCTTTAAAATGATAACCCTGCTGTTTAAGACAGAGTTTACCCAATGTAGCACTTAAAAATCACACAAATTCATTAGCTAAATGTATTCAAATGCACATTCATGTAAAGTATTTACATGAATATTTACAAGTATTTCTTCATTTTTGTATGTATATTTTTTGAAAACATCTTAAAGTAGGCATCCCATATTACATGAAGAACGAAAGAAAAATGCCTCTCAGACAGATGCTTCTCATTTAAACTTTATATGAGAACCATTTAAAGAAAAACATTTTAAACTTCTTTTAGCTGAATCATTTTATATTAATAAATCAAATACCTCAGGCAAATTATCAAAAACACTGCATAAGCCTTGGACATTAACGTATATGAGATATGTAATAAGGAAGTTTGGCTCCAGAAGGACAACAATGGCATTTTTTTGGTCAGAAAAAGTTTGTGTTACTTTTAGTTTTTACTCTCAAACACAGACTAAAACTTCAGGACAATAAAGGGCATTTATAATTGCTCAGTACTAATTAGCAATATAAGACTGACTTAAAAATTATTTCTGATTGTATGTACAAAATGATAATCACATTTGTTACTACCGTAGTTCTAAATGGCAAAAGCAAGTCAAATGTAGAAGACCCATTAGGAATTTCAAGATTATTAGCATACATTTTCCAAATTCAAATCCACATCAAGGTCTGGATTAGTAGACTTGATACACTTCAGGGAAGGATATTGTATTATTTACAATATTGTAAAGCACCCTAAGAGCCTTTTGACAATTCTGTCCTCAAGATGAAGATAATCCTATCCAGAAGCTTCTTGGCTCCTGAAAGTGAAAACTTTGTAAATAGAAAAAAAGGTTAATAAGAAAATTACAAATTATTGGAAGGTCTCATTTGTGAGGGTCCTTCTTAAATCCTTCAGAATTTCATCTTGTGCCTGGTACTTCTACAAAAGATGGGATGCATGAAATGGTAATGATAAAAAAATGGGTATAGATAAACAGGTATTGAGAATTTGCAATAGGAAAATTAATTTCATCTTTCTATTTTGCCACAAAAGAAAATCAATTGCCTCAGATTAATGTAATGACCATAAAATTTTAAAAATTTTTAAAATTTCTCTCTAACTATTGCTAGCTTTATGTACAGTTCATGTATACAGTATATTAGTTTTCCCTCAAGAAAATATTGTCATTATAATTAAAGCCACTGATAAAATTCTGGAACTGATTGGTGTATAACACAAATCTGCCAAATAATTTGGCACCATTTCCTTTCATTGGCAGCCTCGTCTGAAGAAACGCCCACTGGTGAAATAGGGCTGCAGAGAGCAGCTTCTGACTGCACTGGAATTTGGCAGAACCTGAAGCTTCGTAATGTCAATATGCATAATATTTGCATATACTCCATCTGACCGTTTTTTTAGGCAATTAAATTGCTATTTTCTTTGACATACAAAAATATACCATATAGAATTCAACAGAGATGATTTTTCACCTTTAATTTTGAATTTTTCTTGTCATTGCACCTGTCATAACCTTAAACTAGGTGGTGGTGGTAGGAGGTAGTTGTAAGTTACTTAGTTGTAAATCTGATAAAGCAAGAATAAAAATTATAGCACAATTAATGAATATGTGAAAGAAAATATATTTTACAAGTGCACACTTTTAAGCAAAGCAGCCAGTCTGGTACATAAATGAAAGAAGCCCAAGGGATGACACTTCTGACATTAAAAAATCTTGTCATGAAGTCCATTATGGAACACATTTAGAAACAGCTGAAGAACATTTAGATGACATTGTAGAGTTCTCTACATTGTAGTCCCCGTTCATTTCAGTGGAATTTGTTCAGGCAAACTTTCCACAGAATTGTGACCACTGTCAGGGCCATTTTGAAGATTGTCCCAATTGCTTTCTCATAGTTTCCTCAAAAGTGAGGAAAAGGGGATTTAAAGACACTGTTAAATCTTTTAAAAGTGATGACTTCCTTGGCATTGCTGAGACTGTTTACTCAAGGCTTAATCATTAGAGGCAAAGAGAAAAAACTGTTCTCAAAGCATTACAAGGCAAGTTGCTTGAGATGAAGGGATAGCATTTAAGTTAGAAGGCCAGACACTGCTGTCAGCGAAAATCTTTTGGGTCCTACTTTAACTAAAATAGAACAGTGGAAACGTTTACCTTTGCAAGATATCAATATAAAACATGTGATATGCATAAAATAGAAATTTAAAAACAAGCACAGAGCCAATTGTGAAATGTGTTTACAAAACTACTTGTCTTTTTTCTCTGGCGGGTTTTGTAGGATTGGCAATATCTTAATCACTTTATATTAGCTTATAAGGTATTTGTGTGTTTACACATATTTAAATGAACATTGCAAACAGATCCCCATGTTGAGAAGCTTATATGAAAATTAATGCAAATAGGAAGAATTTAACATGAATAAAACTCCTTATCAGAAGCAGAATTAATCCTCTCTCCCCCACTATCAGTGGGAAACTATTTTGCCATTAGATCTACAATTCTCTAATTTCATAATTGTGGTACTTTCCTCCAAGCTTTATACTCTAAATGAAGGAGAAATGCTAATCTGTCTCATGAATACGAATAGCAGAACATTTTGGAATAGGTTCTGATAATGATTATTAGTTGATTTATGGGTTTTGCAGGTCAGGTATTAGGATGAGATTGGGTTAACTAAACCTTTAAATTAAAAAGAATGCAATTTAAAAAAGCGGCTTCCAAATTAAAAATGAGTCTTCTCCACCCCACCCCAACCTCAAATCTTCTGGGCTCGGATAAGCATAATGCTAAGACTGGCTAAAAGACAGTTCCACGTGATCTAAGCCATTGTTAAAAGATACTATTATACTTAGCAAAGTGGTGTTAGCTGCCTGGCATTTACAAGGAACTCCCTGCCTCTTTGCTCCACTCCACTTGTACAGCTCCTTTAAAACCAAGGTGGATGTATTCCATCTAGCAATTTCTTTCTTACAAAAAGAACATTTAAGCAGAAACACATACATCATGCCACAGCCACACTCTGAATTCCTCTTTTTTTCCTCCCTCTTTCTTTTTTGCCAAGCCCAAGAAAAACCTATATTGTAAAAGAATGCAAGCATTTATGAATTTTCCCTCCTGCTAACAGCTATCTGCCTGGCACAGGCCAACTGGAGCTCAGCTGGGATTTCACAAAAGATCTTGCTTTCATGGGCAAACATCGCTTCACCTGCCCTCTAAATCCCTCTTCCCTCCTTCTCCTCCAGCCTTCCCAGCTGAGCTATGTTAATCAGGTGGGGGACACAAGGTAACACTGAAGTAATTCAGCCAATTAGGCCCTGAATTGTTTGCATCCAACAGCATTTTGTATTTCTGCAAATGTGTGAAATGCAAAATGTGCCCTGAAGCAAAAACGACAGCAGCCATGTATTGGCGGCATGTCAACAGATCCTCAGAATGGCTGACGGCTGATACTGATGCATACATATGTTTGGGAGAGTGTGGACTTTTTAATGTGTGTGCTTTTCTACTGAGAGAAGTCAGAGCTGGGGGTCTTGTGGCAGATGGGCAAGGGTAACAGGGATTGGCTAATCCCAAATCTGCATTCTCTTCTTCACGTAGCAACTGGGGAAAGATGGAGCCAGCTGTCAAATGGAAGACTTTCATGGTCCCCTGCACACAACAGCTGCACAGGCCCTGCCTGCTTGGTTCTAAATTATTAAACATCTTTTTAGTTTGTTCCAGCTGCAGGCATCAGTGTGTTTATGCAGCCTTTGTGCATTTTACATATGATTCCTTCTCCCCTCCTCTCATCAAAATGCTGTTTGTAAAAGTCATTATCCCATCTGTGCCCCAGTTTGGCCAAACAGCCGAAGACAAATCCGATGCTATTCTCCTTCTAGGACAATTTGGGAGCTGAAGATGATTGCAGTGACTTGAGACTGCAGGCATTTGGTACTTTTTCTTGCATTTTCACTTCTACCTGTAAGCGGTGGTGTTATCTTGGCAGGTTAAGGGGACAAACCACAGAATAACCATTTTCGAAAGTGATAATGTTTGGCTTTTTTCTTGGCAACACAGGACAGGACAGGACAGGACAGGACAGGACAGGACAGGACAGGACAGGACAGGACAGGAAAGGAAAGGAAAGGAA
>JANHZU010002211.1:67823-88223 GCA_032468055.1 Acrochordus granulatus | reverse complement strand
AAAGGAAAGGAAAGGAAAGGAAAGGAAAGGAAAGGAAAGGAAAGGAAAGGAAAGGAAAGGAAAGGAAAGGAAAGGTAGAAACCACTTTTGTCTAAAAGATTGTGTTTTTTTTTTCTCCACTAAGAAGTGGTAGAAAAACCTTTTAAATAATCTGTCATTCTCAACTATCTTCCCATTAAGTTTCAACTGCAGTAGTACTCCTACTGTTTTCACTCAACACAAATATTCACACAGCTAGGTTTAAACCTAGCCTGCTTAAGCAGAATAGTTTTGTGAGAGGGCAGGCAACTCCTAACTCCTGGAATACAGCTAAAACATAGTAGTGAGATAATACAATGATAAACATGCCACTGGTGGTACACAGCACGACCAATGTATTAATGACATTGCAGAACAGAAGTAGCAACAATGAAAATTCTGTAAAATTTATAATAACTGCTTCCTGCAGGATATTCTGGTTCCAGCTGGATTCTATTGGAAACAGGTCCTATTCCCTCTTACAGACAAACCAAATTTCTGGGCTAAATGCTTTCCATAAGCATTATTTGCCTTTCCTCCTTTTTTTTAAAAAAAGAGGTTTCTTTCAAAAGCATTGAATGGATCGATGCCTGTTGTATTTGTCTTTCTTTTTTTCTCCTGACATCTATGAATTGCTCCTTCTCTGTTGGCTCTTCTTCAGGAATATTCTTTGGCTGGAAAGGAAATGTAAGTTGTATAAGAAAGCTTTTGCCAGCATTTGGCTGGAAGACTTGGCTTAGCTAGATTGGAGTTCTAATGCCCAGGAATTAAAATGAGTCCCTTCTGTAAATAAGGCACATAGGTGGTAAATTGGGGGCTGTGGTTACTAAAAACGCTCTAAAGATTATCTGGAGCACTTCAAAAAAAGACAAACCTCAATTTTTTAAGATATGAGAGTCAAAATATGTGAGATATATATATAAAAATCACAACTTTCATATGACTGCCAAACTCCATATAAATCAATCTGACATTGGATACAGCCACCAAAGTCCACAAGGTTAATCACTGTTGATGAAGAAAATGTATGTAAGCCAATCTAGCTTGATATATTTATTAGCCCTAAATTTGTCCAGAGTGCTTAGAATCTCACCAGTTTCTACCCAAATAAATGAAATGATTATAGTAATGAAAAGAAAATAATACAAACATTTTAGCATAATTCAACAAATGTTTACTGGCATATACTTTAATCCAAAACATTCTGAACTGCTCCTAAAACCTCAGCTGACTCAAATACATTTTAATACCATTAATTAATTTACAGAATTAAGGAGAGAAAACATCTCATGTGCCATTGTAATCATCAAATTTTCATTGAATTTAAGACATCTCTCCTATTTTGAAGGTATACTTGTGAGGAAAATTAATTTTCTAATCAGGCAATGATAGTGCTATCTAGACTGAAAAAGCAAACAAAATATGCAAATTGATGTAAGTTGATAATGGAAAATAATGATTTTAAAGCTAAAGCAGTTCGCTTCTTTTTGAACTCTAATTTTAGCTGTATTGTTTGCTACATTGGAAACATATCAGATACAGGAAAGGGACTAGATTCACATGTTCCAGGACCAATACCCATTCCAGTTTCAAGGAGACCCTTGTCAAAGTATCATTCCTGAGCTCTTCCCTGTCTTGATTCATCTACAACTACATCTTTTGGATTGTCTTGGCAAATCATCAGCTCCAAGTTATCATTTTAAACTTCCTAAATTATCCAAAATAATTAACTTCAAATTTCCAATTCCAAAGCAGTTTCAGAATTTTTTAAAAAATAATCTCAAATTTAAATGGTTGTCTTTCAGTTTCCAGGAGTATGTTAAAATCCTATCCAACTGATCTCTTGGAACATCCAAGACCTTAGCTGGAAGAGAAATTCAGTTCAGGGTTCCTAGTTGGGCCACTGAGCTCAGCAGCTGCCAAAGAATGCTGGATCCCTAAGAAAATAGTTGATTTATTGGCAGGTGCATAGCTAGCTGTCCTGTTAGGAAGGAACCCTGATGTCCTAATTCTGTAATTTTATATAAGTGCAACTTGCATGTTCCAATTGACATTCAGTAATATCACAGCACATAATAAATAAAAGCTAACAGAAAGAGCTGCCAAGGGAATTCTGGGGGCTGAAGCCATACATCTTAATGTTGCCAGAGTTGAGGAACACTGTTCTAGAATATCACAGAAGGAACCAAACCTGTTTGTTTATGGTCAGCTATGTTAAAAGAAGTCACGTGCTACGCCCATTGGTTTAAAGGGTGAGAATTCCAGAAATGTTGATACAGGCAGCTATCAAATTCACAAGACTACTTATAAATTGGTAATTCCAGAAAAAAATGCCCAGTCCTGAAACTTTATATTCTCCAAGAGGTCTGTCCCCACCCTTCCATTTTGTTTGATATTTCATGTACTGAAATATACTGACGCACACTGTACAATGCTACTGGCTAAGAAGAATCCATCAGAATTTAATGTGTAAATATAGCAATGAATAACTTCCTCTCTTCATTGTTTGACTTCTATTATGACCCTATATACAATTTTATAATTTTAAAATATTTCACCATCAAATTGCAAGTTCTTACAGATTTTGAAAATAAAGCTAGGTTCTCAAGAGCAGCTATGAAACTCTTAATCAGTGTATGAGACACACAGATGCTAGAAAAATTTAGATCTGAGAAGGCAGGGGTTGAACTAGAAGACCTCCAAAGTCCCTTCTAACCATTTGACTCTATAATTCTATGTTTATATGAGAATCTATCTTTCTATCTCTCTCTCATCTCTCTTTGATTTATATATCTATTACCTAAATGGGAATATGAGGTCCAAAGACCTTTGATTCCCACTTTCACTCTATACAACACTTGCTTCCACAAATAGGCTGTGTTCCTGCCTCATAATAATGACTAGTGACATCCTGGAATTAGCAGATAGCCCCCTGGTTAAAAACTCCAAACCATCCAAATGTTGCCTCCCCTTGAATAAAATATTTTTGTTTGTTTGTTTTTTTCTTGAACATCTTTTCGGCAGTCAAAAAACATGAGTTAACAAGGTTGATCTAGAGATTTTGAGTAATCTGCATTATGTGGGTTTGACTATCTAGTGCTTCAGTAAATTTGCCATAATACGTTATGAACATTTTGTTGTAGTTTTAGAATTTAGAATTCCTAATAAAATGTATAATAATGCTCTTAACAGAAGAACGATAAAATTAAAAGCATCAATCTTTACATCTAGAGAGAGTTGGCTATAAATGAGAAATAAGAAATTATTCTTCAAATGTCTGGGGTTAAAATAAATTTTATTTTGCACAAAATATTATTTCTTCTTCAAGGGAGTGATAGACCTGGTTTTCAGTAAAGAACTATCTCTTCACAAAACCAAACATTGTATTTCATCAGGCATATGCAATGTGTCACTGACCATGAAATACTAAATTTTAAATGCTCCAATGGTGCAATAGCATTTCCTAAACCTCTCTGATGTTAACTGCAGATGATAAAAGGGTTCTTTGATTGCCCCAGCCCCAGTGGATGATGGGAAAGTAAGATTTCCATTAGCTAATTTCAGCTAATTCTGATAAGAGGACTTCTCTGTTTTATGAGGTGCATAATGAGACAGGCATACACTCTCACCAAAAGCCACCACAAGCTTCAAGTCTGCCCTCGTGGCCTCTGCTACTTTTGGTTTAAATGCAGACTGCCTCCAGTCAGACAAATGAAGAATCATACTCTGGAATAGACAAATCGCTCTTTGGTTTAATTTTCCCCCCTTAATGAGCCCCATTTTAATGCCCTAAGTTAATATGTGTGAAAAGGTACGAAAACAGCATGAGTTCAGTTTTAAAAAGGAGGCCTCCTTTAATCTCCTAAGCAGAAGCAAGTCATCTCTTCAGCTATCAGTAGCAGCAATTATACTTGCTTTATTCATTGTGGATTCCTTGAAGCCTGATGCGATAGCGAAAGGACAAGAATCTGAATGCACATCTGGAATTTTGCAACTCTCATATTAAGCCCACACTTTTTAAAAATTATTAGTAGTTCATAAACTGATGAACAAAGGGAGCCAAGCATTGCATAGCTGGAATTGATTAGTCTCAAGTTTAGTGATTTTGAATAAGTTTATTTAATTATATATGTATATATGCATGTAAATATACCCATCCATTGCTTTCTCCAAGAAGCTTTATAATAGTTCTGTGGAGTTCTTTGTTTGCTTATAGAGGTTACATTACCCAACTAGTTGTATTATCAATGCTAATGATATTACCTAGTTGGATAATGAAACTTTTTCAAGCAAACAGCTGTAACCCTGAGCTACAGATATTCTTTTCCATTGTCACTATAATTCTCTCCCCATATATGATCATCATGACAAATTTGTGAACAAAGCTGAGATGATGGTGTAGTCTGAGCTCCAGCTATGTGCTTTATGGCTGAGCAGGGATTTGAATTGGGCTATCTCTAATTCTAGTCCAGCATACTCAGCATTATTATTTATTTTAATTATTCCTTCCCTCACTTTCAGGACAAACATGTTCCTGAAGCAGCTTAAAGAAAGAAGGAAAGAGAAATCCAATATACAGTTCTGAGCTGAGCTGATTTCTAGTAAAAGGTCTTCTGAGAAGGTTTCCTCCTGTTGCTTTCAGAGGTCACTCAGTTGGTAATCCTGGTTTCGAGAGAATCCAGTCATTGGGCTTTTTAATTATTATTACTTAACTTATCCCTTCTCAATGTCATTGTCAGGTCATTGTTTGTCAGTAGAAATTTAGGAATAAAACTAATATTTTCCCAATGTGGAGATTGTTCATTAACTAGCAGATTATTTGACTGAAAAAATGGAATATAAAATACTGTTGACCAGCATATTATATTTTATAAAATAGAATTCAGGAGGTATCTGTGTGTGTGTGTGTGTACAGCTGCCTCCTTAAAAATAATAAAGCAAAATGGGAAAAGAAGAACAAAACTTTGAAGTTACTATATTATCTGTTTTATAAAATGGTAAGACTTATAGGACCTAATATTCTATGTATGGACCAACAATCCTGTGGAGAAGTCCTTTGAAAGCTGCACCACAACATGAGAACAAAGTTATTTTATACAAAAGATTGGGGTTTTTTTTCAGGATTTATCATATAAAAAATATATTTTCATGAGCACCTGCTAGGCAGGATGTTAAATAAGTTATCTCATTCCCATATGTGCATATGTGACTTAACTCTTGAGTTGTTCTAGGTTGCCCTTGAAACACCTGCCAAGTAATTGTAAAGCACATATTCTTTTACATTAAGCTATATTTCAGCAACATTATCTTCCTTTTCTGTAAGCAACACCATAAAGAACTATTGTGTAATATACATATGATTGATACATAGAGTGGGGTGTGGGATACCTTATATCCCCAAAAAAATTCCTATATGAATCAAAATACAACTAAACATATTTATATGCATATTTATGATGGTGGGAAGCTTGAAACCTTGGTCTAAGTGGAGGAACTGTAAATTTGCTTACCCCCATGTCTGTTCACAGAGTAGCAGCTCTGAATCCTGAACCTAAAATATCCCAGCTATTTTATTACTGAGCTTCTCTTTGGAAGAGGCTGCCAATTCAGCTGAATTCTGCCAAATTAAGTGTTAATTTTGTAACACAAACTAATTTCTATCAGACAAAGCTCTCAAAATAGTTTTCACTTCTGACTTCAATCCATTGGGAACTGAAACTCAGCAATCAAACATTTCACTTACACACACACACACACACACACACACACATAAATAGATTCTTCTATTTCTGGTCATGGAAGAAGTTCCAATCTGGATTCAAAAATAAACTTTTGTAGCACATTTCCTATCTCTTCTTGTAGCTAATGGCATGTTTTAGATCCCCAAACTAATTCCCTGAATCCTTTTCTCTCTTTAAAATACTGGTTGGTTCCTGCAATTAACCAGCCAGTTGCCTACAGACTGGATTCATCTGTACAGGAGCTTATGTCTTATACACTAATTATTACAATAATATCAAAGAGGTGAACACGAGTGCAGTCTCTCATTCACACCTGCACGCATGCTCTCACACATAAGTGTAAATAAACATGCCTATAAAAATAACAAAGCAGTCTTACCTCTAAACCAAGCTTCCTCCATGTTGGGAGGCAGCAATGTGAAGTAATCCAACAAACAAAAGATGACCTTCTAGAAAGCACTCTCTGAAGCAGAAATGTGATATAAAAATATATAATTAAAAAGCATTTATTCCGTATTGGAATACCTCTTTAGCACTCTAAAGGGAACACCATTTTGAGAATGTTGGCAAACTGCCCTCCCTTTATTTAGAAAGCCAAATGGAAAAGAGCCATTAAACCATGAGAACCTATAAGATGCAAGTGTAAGAAAGGTATGGGTGTTGAGTGTGCTAGATGAGATATTTTCTGTGTATTGGAAGTATTATTCTGTCCAGACTTTTTAACATTAAGGTGACACTGTCAACATAAGTCACTGTTCAAAATTGTTCTATACTCCGAATAGTAGGATTTGCAGCTAGAGATGGATAAAATGACTTTCTCATAATTCACATTTTGTTCAAAAAGATACAAATCCAAGTTGTTATCTTTGGAAAAAATATGTTGAAAAACATTGAATTTAAGCTAACGGTAACTTGAGGTGGCATGAAGGCTTTTAAACCATTCTATTTTTATGGGCTTTAACTTCCTTTAAGGTAAAAGCCTTCCTGAGGGATTAGGGAAAATAGATACTCTTTTCAAAATGGGGCTGGAATTATCTCTGGAAATGGTACTATATTGTTTGTGGGAAATGATCACATGGATAAGGCAGCCATACTTTTTGCTTGCAACTCCTGGAAACTATATGAATTGATACTTATCTCAACGCTATAGATAATTTTGACTCCATATCAAAATACCTGCTTGTGAGAAACTTCACAGGGCTGATTTGATTTGAGAAATATCTCATTATGTTATCCCTCTCAGTCTATGATCTTCAAGGCCCATAATACAGCAGTCCCTTTCATATTTCCATTTTAAAGCATCCCCAAAGCAAACATAACAATGATCCAGGCCTTCTTGTTACAGAACCATGTTAGCCGAGGGCCTTTAAAGACCTTCAGAAGTTGGAAGGCTGCATTCTGCTGTCAGCCTGACAAAAATTGCCCATTCTTGATCTAAAAAGTCTACTCTTTTATTCATCTCATTCTGGCAGAAAATGCAGGTATTTTTTAATTTATTCCCTATTACATCCTATGTTTGGCTATGTTTTCAAAACCAATCTGAAATCATAACAGCTTGAATTTAATGTTGTTATTTTTCTATCATGAATTTTGATTTATTTGGATTTACACCCTTTTCCCCTCTCTCCTTTTCCATAAAATGCCACCCCTAGCAGTTTTAGGAGAAGAATTTTATCTTTAAAAGAATTAAAGTAATAAGAATGAAATGGTGAGCCTTCAAACCCTCTCATATTATTTGTAACTTTGCTAAGAACTCTTCTGTCCAAGATATGCAAAATAACTGGAAACTGTTAGAGCTCATGATACTTCCAAGAATTTCAGCCAGATTCAACTTATATATCAACTGCTTTTGAGTTTTGGTGGCATTACTAGTCACTGCTGTAGCTCTATTGACAGGCACATTGCATAAGAGCAGTCAGTTTCAAAAACTTCCAGTTAAAACATTCCTCAGCCTGATCACTTGGAATTCTAGAAGCTGTACAGTAAGCCAACAAATTTGGAAGGCACCAGGTTGGGAAAGGCTGAATTCGAGAATTTCTCAAGCCGCAGAACCTAAAAGAAAGTCATGTTTGAGGCTGCAGAGAAGTGCTGTCACTGAAGGCAGAAAACATACTAGGCTAGACAAGCTTTTGTTTTAATTTAGGCATATGTGATGTCTATGACATATACACACACACACACGCACATTTAGAACAGAAATTGAAATAATAAAACCTCTTCTTCATTACATTTTTGGATGTTCATTTGTTATACTTCAGTTTTAGATACACATCAGATCTTCACAATATTCTATTTCAAAATATAATTAAAAATAAAATATAGCATGTATATTTGTAGTATATGTTTCTTTCAAATCCATTTCTCTCTTTGTCAGTTCAAAGTTCCCTAATTTTAGTGTCCCAGAATCATTAAGCAGAGAAGTATACTACAATAACACAATTATCAACAAAGCCTTTGACAAGCAGACGTGTGCTTGTAAATAAAATTTATTTTGGTGCCACTCAGAACATTGTAATTAAGAGATAAAGAATGCATTACCATATGGTATCTATTCAGTATCTATTTCCTTTGGAAAACAAGGTGATTAGGAATCAGCATTAACTTGAAACTGAATACAAAAACATTGGAAGTGTCTGGTCCTGCTTTCAAGAGTCCTAAATAAGTTATCTTTCCTTCCAACTGTAGTCAAAGTTGGAATAACTAGGAATGAAATTCACATGTATTAATTTGTACACTGCTTATACCTTTCTGCAGTGGTCTTCAGAAATATATCACTTTGCCCAACACATATGCAGATACATAAATGCATAGATGCAGACATAGTTGGATACATACAGTAGATATATCATTATATGTGTTTCCTTCTGCTGTTAACAGAAAGCAGACAACAAAAAGTTAAATCCCTCTACTATCATATAATGGCCTAATCCTGTTAGATCCTGTCCCTAGTAAGACTTTGGAAAGGCTGAAATTGAAGTTAATGGAAACTGGACAAGCATATCTCTTCTGAAAAGCAAAATAATTCAGATGTCATAGCATTACAATTTTTAATATAAGGAAAGATAACATTTTTCATACTTCAGTGCTGAAGTAAGAAACTTAGCTGACACTATTGTGACATCGCTTGGAGTGAATGAGACCTTCCCTGCCCCTCCCCCATTTTGGGATGGATTTTTGAGTTTTTTAATAGATTGGCTTGCAGTTAAAAATCTCCAAAGAGGAAAATAGGCCTCAGTTTTGGTAGTGGATTGAATTAAAGCATATACTTTGCACCATAAAATCTTCCTCAAACTCTATTAAAATTGCACTAAGGTGTAAAATAGCAAATTAGAAAGAGTCCTATTCTTTTCTCCCCCTTACAATACTCAACACAGTATCAGTAGTACAGTTCTTCAAGTTTCTAAACTCTATAATCTCCCAAGACTTAAAATGGGCAGCTAACATCAGCACCATTATTAAGACAGCACATCAGAGCCATTGAAATAACAGCACATATGTTGCTTTACTGTTAATCCTACCAAAATCCACAAAACGAATGCATCGCATTTTCAGTATCTCAATACCCAGGCCATATTGACTCTTTTTATTTTGTCAACGTTTAGTTGATCAGAGTGATGAACTCTCTTTAATGTTTAATAATGATCATAGTTTTGTTTCAATAACCATCAAGATTTGGTAGTACCTCACTAGAAACTAATTGAATTGATTAAATGTGTTCCAAGTTCACTAACAACAATAAAAGTTTACCAGTTTGTAGCTTTTCATTAAAGCCCTACTTTTAACAGTCACAATGTTCAAAGCAGCTTAAGAGAGTTTTGCCTGTGCAAATTTAATTTAAAAAAAAAATTTTGTCATGTTTTATGTGTCATAAGTTTAGTCAATGATGAACATTTTATGTATTTTGATGTTGATTTTGAGTATGGTCAGATTTTTAATTTTAAAAAAATCTTTATTTTTTTTATTATAAGATGACCAAGAAATAAATGTATGAGAATTCAGATGATAGCCATTACTGTTTCTACAGCCACATAATACTAAAAACAACAAACAACAACAAAAATAAAAATAAATCAAGAACTAAAAGAACCCGCCTCCCAAAAAAATCTCTTTAAAGACCCTCCAAATTTGTAAAATTGCAATACAAACTGTCTAAAATGTAAAATATATAGTCCATCTGATGCTTTACCAACTTGTTTTTGTTTGGAATTACTCTGATAGAACTATATTCCAAGCTGCAGAAACACACACATATACAGTGGTTCTTGAGCATGTGCAGTGAAATCAAAAGACAATAATTAAAATAATTAAAAATAAGCCATGAGACAAAAATTACTAGAGGCAATTGGCAAAAACAATCGAGAGGAGTAAAACAAACCAGCATCCAGACAATAAAGCATAGAATTTTGACATTGCAGTTTGGATTAATGATTCCATTACTTTGCGATTCACTGGTTACTCAAATGAATCTGGGATCTTTCAGGTTTCCAAGTCTGAATTAGAGATTTTCTATATTCATTTGGGTTTCAGAAAACATTGAGATCCCACTCCAGAGTTCTCTCCCTAAAAAAGCAAGCTTAGCATACCCAGATCCAGACAATAGTACTCATGTCACAATGATTTCTTAGAAGCTTCCAAAGTCCAGTTCTAGGGTTCTGTCCTCAGGTCCTGTCCATTCTCTCTTTTCCATTACATCTTCCAGAAATTACTCTCTAAACTCTGTCGTTCTCTCTTTTATGCATCTCACAGCAAGGTTTTTTGAACAGAAAGGATAAGGCTGGGAAAAACTCTTTTGAGGTTTACCTGGTGAGCCCTCTCACCCCTCTCTGATGCTAGAATTCAACTTTTGCTTTCTCTAGCCAAACAGGAGGAATGTGTTCCTTCCTAGAAGCAAAGGTGTTGATTTCCTCTCCTACAGACTTGTGTATTGACCATATGTGGTGCTCATGTCCATGTGAGACAGAGATGAGCTTACTTATCTGGCTATATGTGAGTCATATACCTAAATGAGAGGGGACTTAACCATTCACAGTAATTACACTCATTCACTAGACCAGGGTTCTCCAAAATAGTCAATATCAACCACCAAGGGTGAATGGGGCAGTCCATTATTGTTGCTGTTGATATTATTATTATAGTTGGTTGCTCAGTCAGCCAGATGTTCAGACTGGATTTGGCATTTTTATCCACCTATTGAGTCCTCTCCTAGGACCTGAGATAAGCAGATATTGTTTGATGATGTTTACGGAATCATCACAGGATGTCAGATATTCCAGTAAAGTTGCCTTTTGCAAATTGACTGATGGTGATTTTGTCAATTCTGACAGTGTTCTAATGGTGCTCCAGATGTTTTGGGATTACATCCAAGGAACCTATTGCTATTGGTACTATCTTTACTGTCTTTCGCCGCAGTCATTCTACTTCTATTTGCAGGTCTCTGTATTTAATATTCTACAGTTCTTTCTCTTCTCTTCTGCTCTCTCCAAGTATTGGAATGTCCACTATCTAGATTTTTTTGTCTTTCCTATCAACAATTGTTAAGTCTGGGGTGTTTCATGGCAGGTGCTTGTCCTTTTGCATTTTAAAGTCCCAAAGCACTTAAGCATTTTCATTTTCTATTACCTTGTCTACTTTGTGGTCCCACCAGTTCTTGCTTGCTGGCAAAGTCATTATCACTGTGTTGAGCTTTCCTATGTTCATGCTTCTTATATTCCATGTTTCCACTGCAATTCTATCTTTGCATGTTCTGATTTTCTTTCCTTGTAACATCAGCAATTAGATGTCCTGAAAGATTTAGTCTAACCACATCATAAACACTATTAATACTCCAAAACATTCTCAGTTCTTTCTCAATAGTGCTATCCAACCTTTGGGTTCCATCATCCAGCACTGTATCATCAATCTTTTTATATTTTCTATCCATGTGGTTTTCTTGATGAAAAATAGAGGAGTGGTTTACCATTATCTTCTTCCATGCACTGTAAATTTAAGCCTTTGCCATTGTCACTAAAATGATTATCTGCCTCCACCTCATTCTATATCACTGATGCCCAAATGCTTGCTGCAGTGGGGATAACCTTCATATCTTGGGTGACCCTGATAGTTGTATACTATGGAATTCTTCACTCATCTGTCCCAGAAATATCTGCTTGTTACAACGACTGAGCACAACAGGATGATGGGGGAGGAAATTCTTGCAGAATAGATTTTAAAAAAAAATTAGCAAAACACAAAAGCCCAAATTACAGAAATTTTGAAAAAAGGATAACTTATGGGACAGAGTTATAAGTTCAGATAGAATTTTCTTTTATAAGTTTTTATAAGTTCAGATAGAATTTTCTATGTACTACCCAAATCTGTAATTTAATAAAATTAAATTTAATAAAATGTTCTCCATCTAAATCTCTCAGAGAATAATTTAGTTTGCTGCCATTATCCCAGTATGTACATTTTTGAAATTGATTATACTTTCAGGTTATATATATAGTGATGTCATTAATGAAATTCTGCCAATGTTAAGGATGCATAGAAACTGGCAATAGTTGAAGTTCTATTAAATTCCTTACATACTGGTTTTCTTCAAGATAAAATTTTGGAAGTGATAATTCAGACCTTGAATGTATAAGACAATGCATTTCCTCCATTACTTTGTGGTCATATTTAGCTGACATTGTGCTGCTCATGAATTACTAGACTATTAGATATCTAAATGTTAGGACTGGACATTTTTATATATTTTGTCTTTAAAAAAATCAGAAAGTAGGAGCACCTTTAGTAAAACATTTATATGGAAAAAAGGTATCCAATTTCAGAACTACGATGGCCATATAGGATAAAATAGGATTAACAATAAACACTTTTATTACAGAAAGAAATAAAATGAATATCTTCATGAATAGCTTAAACTATTTTTTGTTGGAAAAAAACCCCTCTCTTTCCTATGGCTTAATTTTTGATAATTGCTTAAAAAGAACAGAAATTTTGAGTAATTTTAAGGTACCTGTTAAAAATATTGAGCTTCATTTCATGTAAGAATGTAAAATGTAAAAAAGAAAAAGGAAAAAAGACGATGAACCATGACGTTTTGTGAAACATGGGTTTACTTAATTTTGCTTTTTCCTCCCTGCAAATGGGTATTTTTCAGTTTTGCAAGCTACTCTGCTTCATACTGGTTCCATGTTATTTGTTTCAGTGTTTTAGAGATGACACAGAATTCTAGGATATAATATATTTAAAGTGTGTATCTTTAATTTAACTAGCATATTGTAATAAATGTTTGTTTAATTTTATTTTAGAGATGGACATTTTTGTATAAATAAATATTGCTTAAGCTGAAAATATGAACATCTGCCTTTGAAGGAGTTATCAAAAATGATTTGAGTTTATGCACAAAACATTATTTCCTTTTGGTATTTGAGCTAATTAAACTGCATGTCCTAAGATTTGGAACTCCTATAGGATTGTCATTTCCTTTTTTTTCTGGCAGGTTATCTAACTTTAGAAATCTGAGGAAAGTTAGAATTCTATAGATGAAGTTTTGCCCATTATTTTTTTTCTTAGAGTTTTAGAAACTTCTAGGACAGTTTTCCACAGTTGATAGTGGAATATAATTCTGTATATCCTTATCCATCTAGTAAGGAAGGGTAAATACCCCAAAAAATACCCAATGCTGGCTGGGCATTTTTTTAAATTTTTTACTTGTGAACTGCCCTGTCAAACTCAAAACCAAGAATGACATGTGGTGATGTTTCTAACCTGAATTCTTTATTGTTTCATACCTATAGGTAAAATCTTTCCAAACTTTCCTATCTGCATCTACAATATACTCTGTGAACTATTAGGGAGAGGCTGTCTTCACTCTCTTTCTCTCATGCATAATATCTAGATTGTGTTGCTTCTTCCTCTTCTGGAATGAACCTCTCTGGCCTGGGAATCTGCCTCTTACTACATTCCATCACATGCCCAGAGTCACTGGAAGCTGGGTAGCATAAAACATTAAAAAAACAAACAAATCAATAAAATACTACCTTCTTTTTAGGATAGTAGATAAAAGAGCTGGAAAAGATGGCTCAAAAATGCACAAGAAAACACTAAGAGTTGTAAAAAGATGATTTCCAAATTCAAGATGATTTCTAAATTCAAAATTACTTTATCTATTTTAATTACTGGTGTTTGTTAAAGAGCCTCTTCTCCACTCCCATTCTCCACTCTGTTTTGAAAAAAGTCCCTCCATCTATGTGCTATGCAACTCTTAAAATGCTTTGTTCGTCTGATATGGAACAGCAGTAGTAGTACTGGTGAAGTAGCACTGTCCTAAGTGGGATCCTTTTTACACCATGGAAATTTTGAGGTTTTCTTGAACTTTAAGCCATTTTATGTAAAGTTTAAATATGAAAATAAATGATCACTTTATAGTGATGAGTTTTGCCTGATGCGATTAATATTACAACTGTAGATCTATTTTCTGTTTTTTTTATTTTTGAAATCAATAAGGCCAATAGAATGCAGATAGAAATCATCGGTTGATCTCTTAGAACTCCAATTGTAACTTTCAAGTTTTCATTTATATGAAGATTCTATTTCATTCATTCATTCCATTTCTATACTGCTTTCTTCCAGGAGCACAAGCCTAGAATACAAGTCATTTTCTCATTATACTTTCAAAATAGCCTCAAGAAGTATACTGTACTAAGAAACAATGTTTAGCCTCAGATCACTCATTGAGTAGTGAACTGAATTTTACTCTCCTCAGTTTAGTCCAATGCTGCTATATATGAACATTTTGGGCTAGAAAACTATATCTTTCTTGACATTATAGTATAAATGAAAAGCATACCCTAGGAATGAACATTCCCATAAAAATTTAATGTAATGGTCATCAAGCATCCTAGTCATTCTTCAATTAATTTTATTTAATTGAATCATCCAGATTGGGAGCAATGGGGATGGGAAATTTAAGATAGAATTCTAGGCACCTGAGAGTAATTCATACTGAACTCAATAGGACATGCTGTTGAAAAGATATTCTGAGTATATAGTATTTTCATAATGGATTCCGAAGAAATGAGAGTGAAAAGGAAAAAAGGTGAAATGCACAGATTATCTGTATTTTTAATTATTTCAGCCAATGAATTAGGTCAATCAGAAATATAGTTTCTTATGGTCTCCATATCATTCACTTTTCATAGTTCTCACTGTAATATTTTTCTAAAAATTCATCTTTTCACTATTTTTTTCCCCAGACCAAGGACATTTTAATTAGCTGCTCTCATTCTATCAAACTAAATTTAGCCCAGGTAAATCAGTCTCTGACTTTGAAAGTTCTTTATATAATGCTCAACATCATTTAGTAAGGCTTCTTAAAATCTGAAGAGGAGAATAAAGTTCCTGCAGAAATGTTATATTGAACACAAGGTAGAACTGTTTAAATGTTTATTTTCCAACATTGTGCTGCATTTAGAATTTCAAAACCCAAGTTGATGGAGAACTAATTAAGTTGTTTGCATTCTTCACTTTATTTCAGAGCTCAATGAACCCATTCTTATACAAGAGTCTTTATAATTAATTTAAATAAAGTGAATAGGAAGAAAGCCTGCCAAATGGGAAGGCTAAAATTGTGGAATAATGTCAGTGGCATGAGAACTACTCTTTAAGTAGCCCAAACTTTCCCACTGCCTCAAATGATCTGCCTCTTATGCTGAATACTCTTTCCTTATGACACATTTTAACAGCAATAATTTTGTAAATTGTCAATATATAATGATATCAACCCATGCCTGCTTTTCAATCAGCACCTCCGGAGTGAAGTAATTAAACAGCCTGCCTGACACTGAATCAACTCGGTAAACAAATGAAGTGAAAATCTTTCTCTCTCTTTCCTTCTTGCCAGAAAATCATTGTGTGAATCCTCCCTCAGCCCCCCCCCCCCGCCTTCTGGAGATCGGTTTAAGCTGCAAGTTTCCGTTCCATGCCTCTGCCTTTTCCTTTCAAGAGGCTGCAGCCACCGTGAACACAATAATGAACAAGGTCATGGAGCACCAGTTGTGCATGAAAGATGCGAGAATTTACTGCAAATGAGACAAGAGCAGTAAATTCATTTTTATTCAAATTACTGTCATCGTAGATTACCACTTCTCCTGTAAACATTGTGCTTCAGACAGGGTGACAGCGTATTATTATTTGTGAGATTATACTATTATTAAGCTATTAACATGTCACCTCCTGCTTGAAACAATGACTCAGCTTCCTCCTGCATAATAGGACAAGTTAGGCAGACATGCGGAGGTGACTGAAAGGTTAGCTGTAAGAAGGCAGAGAGTGACAGCTGGCACTTAAAGGCTAACATTTATTCACAAGCACTTGCCTCTCTCTTTGATGCTGTTACAGTTATCGGTCTTTTAATTATTTTCACTTCCCTCCCTCAATTTTCAGTTGTCTGCTTGCACTCGCTACACTCACTAGTCCACTAATTCTCTAATAACTCCAGCATTGCCAAGCAAAAATCTTTCCAGAGAAGCACAACCAACTGGGAGGGCAATGGGGGAGTATCTCAAACCATCATCAGTATGATAAAGGTTGCTTCACTCAGAACATATGTTTGCTTCATTGTGAGCACTGGTGTCTTAATAAAAGGGAAATACCACTTTGACCACTCAGGTGATGGAAATCAGAAGTCCATGGGGCACACGACTTACTATTCAGAGGCCAACCTTTGATAGAAAAGCTAAGTTGTCCTAAAGATATTATTATCAGATTCCTCAGGAGATTGCCAATGATTAAAATTTTATGGTTTATAAGCTTCAAAAACAGTACTCTCCAAAGATATTATGGAAAGCAAATCACCATGCATCATATGCTCTAATTTTACCTAGTTTAAATGCTTGTGACAGTTTCTCCCACAATAACCCTGCTATTTAAGCTTTTTTTCAAAAATAATTCAAGGAAGGATTTAGGTAACCAACTGTAGATAGGGTCATAAACATAAGAACTCCTGATAGTTGCATGAACCAAGTTTCAGGAATGTTCCAGAAAGCCAGCCAATGCACTGGAACAATTATTTCACATTGGCTGTGACCTCCCCCCCTCCAAAAAAATCATGAGATATAATGCTTGGTGTCCATTGGTTACCAGACTTCATTTTATAAATTAACGTTGAGTTTATAGGAAGAATAATATAACATTTGCATCTTCCCATACCACGACACAAAATGGCTGGTTGACTATAAATTGGGCTTAGAAATCAATAGAAATATAGCTATCAATGGCTGTAAGCTAACATTGTTAAATTATTGTATTGTATTCAAAGCTCACCTATCTTCCAAGAATCTCAAGGCAGAATACAGATAGTTACATCCTGCCTTGCTAATATATACACTTCATTGTTCTCCAGTTTTTAATCTCACAACCTGTCCATGAGGTAGATGAATTATGTAGAGAGGTAGTGAACAGCTTCAGTTCTTCCACTGGGTTTTATATCTTAGAAGAGGATTTGAACTTTGCTTTCCTTTTTCCTATTAGGATGTGGCAAAGTGAAAGCAATCTCTGTATCCTCTTTTTACATTTCCTAGAGAATGATATTTCTGAAAAGAGGTTACTATATTTTACTCTATTCCTTGGTTTGAATCTACACAATTTTTCTGCTGTCATTAAGAACCAGTAGGAAATCCTTTTCATTATAGTTCATAAACTTAAGCCAGTAATGCAGAACATGTGTCCTCTAGAGGCTGGTGGGCTTTATCTCTGTCATTTGGTCATATTGACTGAAGCAGCATCAGAAGCGTTGTTATAAGAGAACTTCAGAATTTTTGCTGGAAACATTATATATTATCAATTAGCAGCAAATTTAGTCTAGTAATGAATGCATATTATTTTTCTTTCAAATTTGATTAGATTTGCAAGGATTGTAAAAGTGCTCACTAAACACATCCACTGCTTTATTAATATTTAGGGAGCAATTGCTGATCTTTGCTTGAGGCCATGAATGTTTTTTTTTTAAAATAAGTGGTCCTGGATTCACATTTACCCTCCAAAATATTTGCTATAATTTCATATGCTTTTGTTTACATAAATAACCTATTAAGACAACTTCTTAAAATTCACTTGTAAACTTTTCAGCATGTCTAATTCTTATAAATCTGATTACATTAAAAAGAAACTATATCCTAGCCAGTGCCTATACAACTCGTATTACTGAGATCACTGCAACTTTCTCCAACATTAATATGAATAAAATTGCATTGCGTTCTCTGAAGCAATTAAACTTGAGGGTCAGTCCTCAGTACTGGTCAAGATCACTACTCAAGATAAAGTCATGTTTGATTTCCAAATCAGACCAGGATTAGAGCATGTGTGTTGTGTGTGTTTGTTGCTGTTAGTATCAAAGTATAATATTACTAAAGTTCGTCTGTTTCTCATTTTTGCTGGTTCTTTGTATTTTTTTAAAAAAAGCACTTTAATTAAATTTAATCATGTTTATGTAAACAGTTTTCTATCCCCCTTTCTTCGCAGGTGTCTTGTGGAGAAATTATGATTGCATAAAAACAAACAAATACTACAGATTTCAATAGCTCTTCTCAAAATTAGTTAGGAAAATGCCTTGAGAGAGGTAAAACAAATAGATATCAGTGTGTTATTAATTATACTCTTTTAAGTTTGCAGAGGACTTTAAAAAAAAAAGTCCAGTAGGCTAGAACATCTCAAAGACTTCCTGTTTTTAAGTGTAGAGCCGAATAAAAGCTACATTGTATAATTACCCTTCTCAGACTGAGCTCTTAAAAGTGTCATTTTAACAGTATTCTGGTTGTGAAGAATAACACTTTGATGTCTTGAAAACTTGGATAATATGGGTTGTTCTTTGTCCTTAAACAGCTAAATACCTCAGAAATATGCAAATGTGAATAGCTAACAGGTCTCTATGTAAATCTTTGCAAAATTATAAATACGATTCCAAACATGCTGGTACTACCGACGTAATAAAAGGATGTCTGGGAGCCCTGATAGGAGATTCCCCTTTTTTCTCTTTTTTCATTATTTCTTTCATCTGTCTTTATTTAGTAACGAATAATAGGCACCTATTACAGAAGGGTTACATTACTTCTGGGAACTGACCCCTCTTGTAATCAGCTAGAGATACTTCAGAATAGAGCCTAGTGATATATTTGTCCTTTCCTATGATTCCACAACTCATCTTGCCTCCCAAAAAGCACTGTTTAGTGATATATTCCAGCTGCTGGAAGCTCTATGGCTCCCTGCCATTGTCAGACAACTCAGTTTAATCTTCTCTTTGTCATTTATTTCCCTTATTTATAGATGACTTAAAAATAACATGTTGGTTGGGAGGGGTTCCAAACATAAGTTATGTCTGTCATTGGCTGCTGATAACCTGAGCGTATGAAACTGCCACCATCAGAAATCATAAGATCCATCATCATGAATAATTCTTATCATATAAAATACAGAATACTCTCAGCCATTATAGAATTGCTGTGTTTGGACTGCAAAAATCCAGGCCACTGGCTAGATGGCAACAGATACAGATTCTACCAACTCTTTGCTACCACTTAGTGGTTGTATGAATTTCTGGACCCCAGGTATGATAACACTGGAGTACATAATTAAAAGCATAGAATGCACTGCATTTTTCAGATTGTAAATTTTAATTGACAAAAGGGGGGAAGCATTGTTCTCTAGTTAGGAATTTAATTACAGAAACTATGTTCAATGTTAATTAAATTTAAATCTGAATGAAATGAAATCCAATGTAGCTTTTAACCTGACCCCCATCCTCAGCCATTATCTTTTGAAGTGTGACTTTGGCATAGTCACAGCTTTTCTCAAAGTATCCCACATTATTATACAACTATTTTACTATATATGCATGTTGTGATGCATTTCTTCTAATTATCTATAAAATGGATTATTTTCATGATCATAAGTGATGAGAAGCAGGCTTTGTTTTTTCTTTTTGTGGATCCACCAAAATACCAATTCTGTTTTTTTTTAAATTTGGAGAGTTAGGGAAAGATGCTGAACAGAAGTCACCAAATGCACTTCATTGTGTTATGAATGCTGGCTCTCATGTGTTCACTGCTGATTAGACTACATTATTTCTATGATCCTATTGGGCTTCACACAAGGCATCAAGGCACTTGCCCTTATTTGAAACTAGCAGACACCAGGAGAATTTGCTGATTGCTAATGAGAAAGTGAAGGTTTTGTTGATATCATCTGGGACATTCTTGCTGTGGTCTGCTATTAAGATCCGGAGCTCTACATAACACCATATTAAACAGGCAATGATTTTATTATAATATCAGTCTAATTTCTCATGTTGGTTTTATTTCTCATGTCGATCTAATCAGACTGTGAACCCAAATATTTTGGTTTGAGCTGCATTATTAGACAATAGTTACATTTATTGCCCAGTTTTTAAGCGATCTGACTGATAAAAAATATTATTTTAGAGTTACCCTTGGTTAATACATTCTTATTGCTTATTAAAAAAAGCAACAAGCAGCAAGTGGTGAGCACCCGGTGGGAGTACCCATGGATTTCATTGTGAGTAGCTGAGTAGCATGCCTAGCTTCACTTTTTTTTAAACCACTGATCTGCAACTTCCTTAGTTTCCATTGCTTCTTTTAAATCC
>JANHZU010002211.1:51146-62552 GCA_032468055.1 Acrochordus granulatus | reverse complement strand
TGCTTCTCCAAAGCCTCACCTAGTGAGCTGAGTATTGGCTTATGCGTGAGAATAAGCAAACGAATCGATCGCGGCAGTAGGTTGATGGGTCCTGGTCGTTTTGATGGATATGACTGTAAAAAAAGTCCAGATTGGTTCACAGTGGACCTCATACCATGTCAGCTAAAACCAAAGAGACACAAAAGTGACAGCTGTGGAGAGTACACTGCAGGCAGTCAATGGTTCCTGTGATTTATTGTTCCATCTGCCTTGCCGCTGTGAGGACAAGTTCCCCCTGATTTGGTTAAAATGAAAAGGACCTTAGAGAGCACAACGTGTTTTTTGAAAATGTGCAGTAACTATTTTTTTTATTTCTTGATTTATGGGCCTTTTCCCCACCATAATATTTGTGCCAATTGTTATCCAATAATGATAGTTGGAGGGGGGTGTGAGAGATGGCTCCTGACCATTAAGTTCTTCCCACCCTTTCAAAAAGAAGCAAAGGTGAAGAATGCAGTTTTCAGTAACTTGTGTTGAATCGTCATCACAAGGCAGAAATTAGGACTATTTGGATTTTTTTAAGAAATCAAACTTTTCTATTGTTTTCACAACAGTGTTTGGTTTTAGTTAAATGACTGGGGTTCTTTTCATGTGCAAATGAATAAGTAACAGGACAATATGACAAGGGTATCACAACTCCCAAAATGTTTTTAAAAAATAATTGCTTTGCAGAGCTGATTGGTTCTTTCTACACCAGGTGTCCAAGTTTCCTGGCTGATGTCTGGGTTTGTTCTTCTTTAAATGTTATCTTAGCACTTTGGACTGAGAGACGAATGCATGCTTGTTTACCTACAAACTTTGTTAGGTTTACCCTTGTAGGTAAACAAGCATGCATTCTTCTCTCAGTCCAAAGATAACATTTAAAAGAAGACCAAGAACCCAGACATCAGCCAGGTAACTTGTAGGCAACTTTGTTTACCTACAAACCCTTTTGCTGCTGCTGACTTAAAAGGAAAAATTTCCTTCTTGTGGCTGATGCATCTTATTATCCCATTAAAGTGAAGCACGGCACAGCACTTCCATCACGATAACATGAAAGCCTAATCAACACTTAAAGGTGTAACACAACACAAATATGTTTGCTCCTTAGGGAAGCTAAAGTAGCAGTTGGAGAAACATTTGGACTTCTCTCCCCCCTCCCCTGTGAGAATTGAAGTATGCCATTGCAAAGAAATATGGTTAATGTTTTAATACATTTATGAGGCATAAATAATAAATAAAGCATTATCCAATGCTCTCTCTCAGAATAAAGTTTTAACAAATCTGAGCAAATTGAATAAATCTCATGGAGATTTATTTACCTACAAACTATGGATATTGATAATTTGCTGCATGGCTCACATGTTAGAAGAAAAATGGGTTTAAAGGCCTTGGAGACTTTTCAAGTTCTTGTATATGTTATAATTCACCACTTAAAAATGGCATGAACTAGTAATCTACACTAAGTTAAAGAAAAGCTCTTTACTCCTAAATCTCATACATGTTTAATGCAGATCAGCAAAAATTCAGCAAATTTCCCATGAAAAGGCCTGTTGGATTTGATGGGGCATGGAAAGTTCTGCTTGCTTTTTGCCGTCATGCAAAGTCCCTCAAGTCCTGACCTCTGTGGCGAGAGAGCTTCCTGGCTAAAGGTTTCTCTAGGCCTCCCAGGTCTAGCCTTGGTGTCAAAAGCTGGCCTGCCTCCTGTCTCAGGATGTTGGTTTTACCTCTCAAGTGTTTCCTGAATTTGTGAAAATTCTTTTTCTGGCTGGTTGTCTGTAGTGTTTAAATGCTCAAAAAATATTTATCTTTTTGACCAAGGGAGAAAGGGCAATCAGAGAGAGAGAGAAAGGGGGAGGAAATCACAGGGGCTACTGTTGAGCAAGCAATGGTCTCAAGAGGCCAGTTCTCCTTTTGGAACATGTTATTGTCAGGCAGGGGTCAACATCTTTTACCTCTTTTTTCCATTATTCAGAATAAGTATTGATGTTATGTTTTAGCTATTTAAAAGCCAGCTGCCTTGCTCATTTTGGAGATTTGTCTCTGTGCTATTGTATGTGGTAATAGCTGGCCTGCATATCGTCTTTCACAAAATCTACCCTTTCAGGGTCTCAGTCTTCAAATGATATCAATCAAAATTTATGCAATTCAAAATCCATATGTATAAAGTCCCAGTTCACCTCATTTAATGATAATAGTAAACCACATGTTGTATACATGTCTAAAACACTTTTCTGGCTCTTGACTGTATTAACCCTAGGGGCACAATGTTTTCATACAGCTTGCCCAACTGAGCAGCATAATACAGTATATTGATTAATAGGTGGCAACAATTGCATTCTTAAATTGTAAAACTGTGAACATAGCAAATAAAATAAAAGCAGCAGCAATATTATTTGGGCCCATATGTTAATATTAACGATGTTAAAAGAAGAGGAAACAATTGAGATTTTTCAAAGAGCAAACAGAAAAAAGGAGAAATATAATACTAATGTAGATTCCCTTCCTAATGAGATGACTTTATTAAACAGTCAGCATCATTTAGTGACATGCATGTTTTAAACTTCCCTATGCTGAATCAGTCCTAATTATACAAATATTAAAAGTTAGCTACCATCATAAGATAAATTAGGATTGAACAGTCTCAATTAATTTGAATAAAATTGTTCACGTATATAAATAATAGAAATCAAAATCAAGAGGGGATCAGAAGCTTGAAAGAATATTTGTCCTTGAAATAGCATTTGAAGGAACTCTGCATTTCCTTGTGGTATCTCCCAGTCATAAGTAAGATTTGTTTTGTGGACAAGTCATTATGACATTTGGCAGAGGAAGAGCTCCGGCAAGTCTTTTAACTGATCCCCTTATGCATTTTTCTGCATTCCAGAAACAGAACAATGAACTGTAATCGTTGCTTGCGGGGAGCAGGTTACAGTTAGAAAGAATGTGTGTCATCTGGAAGTCAGCAGTAAGAGAATGGATTTAAAATCATTGCTTTTCATTCAGAAAATTGTTTACTTTGGGCACAATATCTGGGATCATTTTAAACATCAGTTTAAAATACACAGCATTATGGCAAGTAAATTAGGCATGTGCCCGATATGTTTTTCAAAAAAAAGAAGACACACTGTTTTCTGGTTTCAGAAGCAGCATTCATTTCCTTACAAAAGAGTTCAAGCCTTTTGCTGAAAATCATATGCTGGGAATTTAGCCATCTCGTATTTTAAATTGCTGGAACTGCCTCTGTGAAAGTACAAGGCAGCTCAGAAAGGACCGAAACCGGGTCTTCCTTGAATGCCATTCACATGAGTCACAGCAAAGCAGGAAAACTGTTGACAAATTAATACCTTCAGAAAATAAGCTATGGTCATGTTGAACAGAGAGCAACTTTATCCTGATTAATTTGCGTTGGAGTCACTCCAGCTCTCCGTGATGGAGTCCTGCAGTTTGTACAAATGTAATTTCCTAATATTTACATGAGGAAAGCTCAGCCGTTAAGCTTTGCCTTCAGTGTGAGTTTTGTGGTTAGTAGAAAAAAAGACAATAAAAATACAGAGAGCTAATTGTAAGCACATTTGGAAAAAAAGATCGAGTCTCTTCCCCTCCACAGCCCTATAAAAATGGGTTATTATGTGGTGCTCAAATGCAGTCCAGTGCCAGCCTCCACCTGGCAAAGTTTTAAATAACACAACATTGAATGCTGCTTGCTAAAAAAAAAACTGTACCACTGCACTTAAATTCAACACACACAACCAAGGTTTGTAGCATGTCATGCCACATTCAAATAATACTATTTTTTTAAAAAAATCTGGCATCAGTTCACATTAACCTGCCGAACCATGCAGTCCTCCTTATTTTATGCCTTGCTTTAAAGAGAATATTAGATATTTGAACAGTTATGCAATTTAATAAAGTCTGAGTAGGAGAAAAAACTGCAATTATAGTCTATTGCTTTATTTTAAGAATATTAAAAAAAAACTTTACTTTTAATGAGATTCCCCCTCCCCCTCTCCTCCCCAGATATCAGTTTGTACAATTTTCCAGATGCAAAATGAGCTTTTGGCTGTAAAATATTTTATCACATTGTCTTACATAATAAAGACTAGATGTTTTTGTGCTCTCTCAGCTGCACTGCAATTATATTTTAGTGTTTGCAAATCATAATATAATTTAAAAAACATATTTTATACCTCATCTAAAGTACTTTTATCATTCTGGCTAAAAGCAACAATGACCCAACAACAACATCTAGTTAACTCTTCTTTGCTTTCCTTTAAAAAAAAAGACAAAACTAAAAAAATGTGGAGCTTCTTTGACAACAAATCTCTGGGGCATCATCTCTGCAAAAATCAGTAGAATTTAATTCCCTTGGCTAAGAAGCCCAGAGAGCTTGAATATATAAAAATAGTAGACTTGTCATTTCACATTCATTAAGTGAAACTCAAAAATTAATAATGTAAAATATGCTTTTTAATTAGTTGTACATTCTGCCCAATGTACTTAAATGGGATCAGCAGCTCCCCAATGGTTTTTTCTTAATAAAGTATTAGCCTGTGATGCACAGGGGTTGACAGGTATGATAAACTGAGAAGTACTTTTCAAAGCAAATTAATGATATCAAAATAGGACTCTCCCATTTAAATGTATTTAACATCAGGGAACAATATAACATGAACAGAACCAAACAAGAATTTATTTGACAGTTGAGATTTCACCCCACCACACATTTTTGGTTTATGAGTAGTATGATGATTGTTGCTGTGATTTAATATTACCTTTTTGAAAGCTAAGTTTCTGCTAATAGGGGTCTTCAGGTGTAATGAAAACTCATTTGATAACTTTACCTAATTGTAAGAAATTTGCAGTCTACCTGTTTCTATTTTTTAAAAAATAAATATCCTGTGTTGAAAACCCCTCCCATAATTTCACATTAGCTGCTTCTGGGTGATGTTCTTGCTATTATTCTCAATTTGTAAAAGTTACTGTAAAGCTCAGCTGTAAAAATGGATGTTAATGGTATATATTAAAAAATTAAGAATGAAATAATAAATAGAAATAACAATGAGCATATTTACTAAAACAAAAGGACAGTTCTAATAACCTATCCCTAACTTTCTTCCAGAATGACACTGCTGCTGTAAGTTGTTATGCAAATAATAACAAACCATTGTTTGTCACTTGAATAGCATCCCTTAACTACCCAAATGCCAGTAGTATTTACTTAAGATTGTCTCCAATCTCTGAGTAACTGCAGTCCCAAATGAAGCACTTAAAAAATAATAAGAGATTGTAGTTCAGGAGGAAATCACACATACACTCTTACACATACATACACACTTCAGTTCCGTAATGCCTCTGTTATTACTGCCGCAGGAATCTGCAAAGCTGACCTGCCCTAAGGTTGAAAGGAATTTCCTAAATTCATGGAGAATCATCCCAAAAGGTATGGATGCGTATGATTTGTACAATGTTCTTTTTGTCTTGGCGTCAGCATTAAATGTAGAGTTTTTCATTCCATTTGCATCTTTGTTCTTTTGCATCACTTTCCTTTCCTTTCTGTAAAACATGCCACTTTTATACACACACACTGTTGCTACTGTAGGTTTTCATTCTGTTCATCTGAGTAACTTTTGTGGATAACCACACTGGATAGCCTGTTTGATACTATAAAGTGTTTGTGACACTAATGTACTATGCTGCTTGCTAAATGTTTCCTCAAATCTGTGTCTTTCAAGAGGTGCTCTTGCTGATTAAACATGTGACAGAATCTCTTTCTGAATAGTAGGGGGGGTTCTTGAATATTTTGCACACTTCTTAATCAGCTGTTAAATGGCTGTGTGTGTCAAATGCAGAAAAAGGTAGAACGTTTTCTGTGTTGTGTTTTCCTGTGCATTGTAACTGCTAAATAACAAAAAGAACCATATCACAATTATACGATAAGCCCAAATATATAGCTACATTTAAAGATAACGTAAGGAACCCCAATTTCTGAACAGCGGAGAGGGTAGAGGAAAGCATTGCACTGTTTGGGGTTGTTTTATTTTTAAATAAAGAGCTCAAATAAGAGATGGTGAAAACCTGCATCTTCCAAGCATTTGCAATAGAAAACAGCCATTCTGTTGTTCTCCCTGCTAGTGATCATGTGGGACAGTTTGTAGAACAAGTTGTAGCTGGCAGAAATATTATAGTCAGATCCATAGAATTCCCCCCCTTCCTTTTTCTGCTTTCATAACTCGTAACACCTTTTGCAACTGCAGCCGTTATTTGTGATTCCTCCCTTTGCTTCAACTGAAACACATATCTTTGATGCCCACCGACCTAATTTAAGACCTTTGATAATATTTTCCAATAGCAAAGAATATGGCAATATTCCCTTGAGCGGAAATTGATATGTCTATTTATGTGTTCATGAATCAAGGAACCCGTATAATTGATGCTTGGAAATATAAGCTGCACCACTTGTAAGTTTCCACTGAACTTATACTGCACCTGGGAATTCCCAAAAGTGCTAAGTTACCAATACAAAACCAACTGAAATTTAGTGTTATGGCTGAAATATTCATAGATAAGCTGTATATAAAGATCATGGATTAATATAGAGGCATAATTTTGCAACTTTAGAACAACTTTCTTACAATGCAAGTATACCTCTGACAACTCAGTGGCATATGGTTTGGTTCAGAAATGAGTAACTTTTCTTTTGGAAAATGTATGGTAGTTTTGCTAATAACATGCACTTATAAACAAGATCCTGATATATGCCGTAGAATGATTTATATGATTGTTTACTCTAATATTATAGTAGATGGAGTTCAAGTAATCTTAAGAATAATTTGTGACAGTGTATTTTCATTTCTTCAAATCTAATTACCAAGTCTTGAAAATGAGGCATTAGCTTTCGTGTCTGACACCCAGAAGTTCAGTTACTTGATTTGATTTACATCTTTTAAACTAAGCAAAACTTTTCAAGAGTCTGCTCTCAGACGGGCAGGTTAACTTGGACCAATAAACTAAAAAGGTAGAAATAAGATCTGTTTAACCCTAATATATCTCGAGGGAATATTCTGAGGGCTATTTAATATAATTATTAAGACTGTAGAATACTTGGTGCCTCTGAGTTTTGTTATTTCTTTGCAAACGTTTCCTTTTTCTGGTGTTCTGGATTGCTGCAGTGCATTTGTGCTTACCCATGGTAAAGATTTGAAAAACATATTGAAAAACATCTTACTAATACCCTAATCAAGGGACTACCAAGGAGAAAACCACACCTACATCAAACACTGGCAGGGCAAGCTAGAGTGTACAAACAGGGAGCAAACCGCCCACTCACTAGCATTGGTGATGTTATCTAGTCAGGTGATGAAACATCTGTGAGCAAGCAACTGAGCTCAGAGAGCACCAAGGACTATACAGTTCAACCCTGATCCACAAATATTCTCTTCTATAATTATTAAGATTTTAAAAAGCTGTAAGAAGCAAAATCCACTTTGCCCTATACATTTTATAAAAGCTTGCGCTGGACTCTGCCTTTCTCCAGAATCTTCACAATCCCACAACTTTGTCTTCTTTATAATTTAAATAACTTTATCTGTCACTTCTACTCCATACAGCCATTTAATATAATAGACAGAATACGCATGTTCACTTTCACTACCATCATCATTCTTAGCCTCCATGAATTGGAACCAATAATCTATAATGTAGAAATTTTTCTAGTTTAATTCCATAAAAATCACTGTATATATTTGTCTTTTAGTAATGGAGGATAACGCAGCCACAGCAGAGCTCAACCCATATTATTTTCAAAATGATTTTAAAAACCTTCTTTAAAGATATTTAATACACTGATTTTTTTATATAATAAAGCAAATATTCTCATATTCTGATTGTAAATCTATTCATTGGAAATAAATATGCTGTCAAGGGGATTTTCTTTACAACTAATTTTATTTTGAATTGGACAGTACATTTAGAATTCAGATTAAGAATGAGGTTTACAAAAAGCAGAAATTACTTGTGCCTGATGGGAGAAAATATTCTGTTCATTTTTTAACAGAGGAAGACTGGCATGTGTAATTCTACTTGAATCATTAGTTACCTCAGCAATATTAAACTAAATATGTATATAATTAAAGTGTATATTGGTTGTCATTTATATCATTGCTTAAATGCTGTTAGAAATCCTCATTTAATGCAAACTACGATCTCAGGCTCACACCCTAGAATAAGCTAGATGGCACACTTCATACTAAGAATGTGCTTATTGTTTTGGAAGGATCAGCTATGTTTCCCTTGTACTTCCCCCCTTAATGGACAATCCACAAAATGGCATTTGCACCAGTGCCAGAGGGATTGCTTGCTTGCCAATTGGATGAAGTTAACATGCTGCAGTGGCCAGAGACAAAGAAATAAAGAAACCTGGGAGAAATTCATAGGATTCAGAGTGGAGGTAGGGGGAAAATATGACCCATTCAAACACATTGGCCATGTTAACACTAACCAATCAATCACTCTTAAGTGCTATTCATCATTCTATCCAAAGAAGAGAGAACATGTGTATTATTTAGACAAGTCTGAAATCATTTTAGATTACAGAAGGTCAGAACAGCCATCTCTGAAATCATCATGAAGGGACAGGAAAATGTTCAGGAACTACAACAAGGCTTCATCTGTGAACCTGGCTAATAGATATGCAGTAGGTATTTGTGTAATGCTTTTGCTCAGGGCTAAAATAAATAAAACAGTGCCATTGTAAAACAGCTCCTACATAAATAATAAGGGTCTGAAAAAGCCAATAGGGTTGTAGGGTATAATGGTTAACAGAGTTATCTAAATGGACTGAGTTCTGTCAATGACATTTGAGAGATTTTGTGGCTCGTGGACCACAATTCCACCTTCTTCCCTTTTCCTACTATATGCCAAGAATGCTAATGTTGCAGTTTTCTTAAAGAATAGATAGAAATGAAGAATGTGAAACTGTTTTATTTTGCACATTATATTACTGTATAGAATACATGTAATAGGATTTATAGTGGGAAATGTAAGACAGCTCCCTCTTAACCAGCAATTACATTTCCCTGTGCTTAGGAAAGTTCTGAAACATGTGAGCCCAGTTTTCTCTGACCTACTATACTGTGCCTTCTGATAGAAGAAGTTCTCCAAAATGGTCTGAAAGTACAGTTCTATTTAGAACTTCTAGGAATTGCAAGTATGTTTTCTAAATTCCTGGAAGAAAACACAGATAGAAATACAACAAACAATAATAGCTGTTTCTCTTATTTTTAGTGTCTGAACTTCTTTTGGCTGCTCCCGTCAGGAGTCGTCGCAGCAAATCTTCTGTTTCCATCTTCCTCAGTCTTCAGCATCCTCTTCAGTCACACCGACCGCCTGCATATCCTCTCACACAGCATCCATGTGCCTCCTCCTGGGCCTTCCTCTTCTCCTTCTGCCTGGTAGCTCCATCCTCAACAATCTTTTCCCAATATACTCTTCATCCTTCCTCAACACATGCCCAAAACATCTAAGTCTCACTTCTCTCACTTTATTGCCAAACTTTTTGACCTGTGCTGTCTCTCTAATATACTCATTTCTAATCTTGTCCAACTTTGTCACACCCAACAAAAATCGCAGCATCTTCAACTCTGCCATCTCTAGCTCCACGTCTTGTCTTTCTGTCAGGGCCACTGTCTCCAGGCTGTACAGCACTGCTGGCCTCACCACCGTCTTGTAGATCTTCCCTTTCACTCTTGCAGATACCTTTCTATAACAGACAACTCCCGACACTCTTCTCCATCCACTACATCCTGCCTGCACTCTCTTTTTCACTTCTTTGTCACATTTCCCATTACTTGGGACAGTCGACCCTAGGTATTTAAAGTCATCCACCTTTACCACCTCTACCCCTTGCAACTGCATCCTTCTACCATCCTCTCTTTTTTATGCACATGTACTCTGTCTTGCTCCTACTGACTTTCATTCCCCTTCTCTCCAGTGCATACCTCCCTTTCTCCAGATTCATCTCAGTGTACTCCCTACTTTCACTGCAGATCACAATGTCATCTGCAAACATGATCTTCCATGGAGACTCCTGTCTGACCTTGTCAGTCAACCTGTCCATCACAATTGCAAACAGGAAGGGGCTGAGGGCCAATCCTTGATGCAAACCCATCTTAACTTTAAGCCAGTCTGTCTTTCCTACCACACACCTCACTGCTGTCACACTGTCTTCATACATAATATGTACCAACTTCACATACTTTCCCACTACTCCAGACTTCCTCATACAGTACCACAACTCCTCTCTCGGCACTCTATCCTATATTTTCTCCAAATCCACAAACACACAGTGCAGTTCCTTCTGGCCTTCCCTGTACTTCTTCTGCAGCACTCTTAGTGCAAACATTGTAACTGAATTTAGCTATTATTTATTTATTTATTATCTAATATGCAGATAATTATCTGTATATTATCTATATATTATCTGTATGGGAATATCAATACATACACTTTTTCATAACCACTCTAAACTTAGGTGCGAACACTAAAGCTATCTTATTGTGATAATTCCAAATTATAAAGATGAAGATAAACTTCTTTACCACTTTGGGTGTTGAGAGAGATACAAAGTTCTGATTCTTGCACTTCTGGCGGCCTTAACCGTTGTAGTGTGCCTTTAATGTTGTCTCTCCATCTCCTTCTGGGTCTGCCTTGTGCTCTTTGACCACCTCCCCTTTTTATATATGCCATGTATGGTATGTAATACCAAGGTAAGGAATTCCAGGTGAGCAAACCATTTCATTTGCTGCCATTTTATGTAGTTCAAGATTGGTCTTATTCCCATTCTTTTCCTTATGTTCTATTCTTTATTTTGTCCCTTCTGGTCACTCCAGCAGCTTTCCTCAAACATCTCATTTCTGTGGTGACTTTCTTTTATGTTTTGTTGTGAGTGTCCATGTTTGGCACTGGTAACATAGCGTGCAGATGAATATGCTTTGTATGAGATGCTTTTATTGTTCAGTTTTGCCTTACATTGTAAGGAGTGGGGCTAGCTGTCCTATCATATGTTAATCTCTTTGTCCATTTTTCCATCTTCAGTGAAGAAGAATGTAGTTCCTAGGTCTTTGAACTCTGGTACTTGGTTTTATACTTGTTCCCTCTATTGTTATATTTAAGGCATGGTTTTTTTCTTTTGATTGCCATTACTTTTGTCTTCTCTTTACTGATTCTCATATTATTTGTCTTGCATTCTTGGTTCATAGACATAAGATGTCGCAGTTCTTTAACTGTACTTTTGCTATCAATGCCTGGTCGTCTGCAAAAAATAATTTGTTGATATTACTTTCATTCTTGGGCTTGGCTTCTTTGCTTATGCTGTCCATGTAGGTGATA
>JANHZU010002211.1:16303-37925 GCA_032468055.1 Acrochordus granulatus | reverse complement strand
TTGTTTCAGATGTTAGGGACAATCATTTCTACCTCAAATTCCATTGAAAATGATTTTTTGGTGAATATTTTTGGGGATGTGGAACAGATTATCTGACTTTCCATTGTTTCCTATGGGAAACTGCGTTTCTCTTTACAAGCATTTCGCCCTAAGAGCGTTCTTCCAGAACGGATTAATCTTGTCTTGTGAGGCACCACTGTAAAGTAAAGCAACTCCTATTTCAGTGGGATGTTACGGAAGATCTGCTGGGCATTAATTTTATTAATTCTAATAAAAGCAGCACTGACAAAAATTCATCTTGGAATTTTGTACCCATCCACATACCTTATTCTTTAAAACAATACAAAGCAGAAATAAAGAATTCTGTTGCAACCAAACCAAATAGGTTTTGCCACTTTTTTTCCTTTTAGCAGCAAGTGAATAGGTAAAATAAAAAATAAATACTCTAAATAATGGGATATGATGGATAGAAAATGAGACAGGTAAAACGTATACCCAGGTAAAAATGTATACCCAGAAGGTAAATATGTACACCCAGTAATATTTGACAAGATGTTATCCATTCAAGCATCCTGTTTCATCCTGTTTCAAGCCTTCAGGAAACACACAAACAGGGCTTGAGGGAATACCTTCTAACTTACTGTACATCCAATTGAGCAAAATAAGCTTCAGGTGAACTTCTTGAAACATACATTGATTGGAGTTTATATGTAAATATAAATGGCTTCAAAGGCATAAAAGAGCAAACAAGCATTTGTATGAAAAAATGTTCCAAGTTCCAAGTTAATAACAATGAATTAGTAGTCTAACTAATCAGAAGATTGTCCCAATGAGGCATATAAAGTTTTGTTGTGGTCATCAGGTGACAATTGTCTTGACAGAATGCTACTGTTGATGAAGCTAAGCTAAATAGACCAATAGCTTGACTTGGCATAAATCAAACTGAAGTACAGCAGACCATGATTTAATATTTAGGTGAAGGATTGTTTCATTAAAACTTCAGTCCCTTAAATCTGTTGTGATATAATTACTTGATGCAACCATTAGTGGTTTACTATTTTTATTCAAGATTACAGATATAGAACTTGATAACTTCTGCAAATGAAGCATGTTCTGAACTTTAGAGATGTGTTCATTTTCCACAGTAACTATTTTTTCTAGATATTATAGGACACAAAAATATCCAAATGATGGCCTTCCAAATATTCTTGAGGTAAAATTACACCCAAAAAACCCTACTCTTTTTACATCTCTTACTTCTATGTCATTAGAGAATGACAGGCACAAATTTTATTTTGTGTGAAATAATTAACAGAAGCCTGATAACATTCTGTCCTCTTCATATTGACCAATATTCTTTTTTAAAGAAATGCAAAAAGTATACAGTATTTCAAAATTCATGTGCATTTTTGTGGTGTGTCCATTTTGGATTACAATATTTACATACATCATTTGTACATTTTTTTAATCTGCCATATTTGAATCTGTCTTTGCTATATACTTTTTCTGTATATTTCTCCAAATCTTTGCATATTCTCTGATGAATTTCGGCTTCTAATTTGTGTTTAAAATATTGGTATGCCAATGTGTTGAGAGTCCATAAAGCTTTGCTTTATGCTGTTTATTCATGAGACCCTAAATACATTTCTTTGTATATAAGTTCAGCAACAGCAAATTGTTCAGATGTCCTTAATTCTCAGATACAGGAGAGAAAATATCCAGCTGTTCTTTTTGTTGTTAACATTAGGTATAATTTTATGTTGGAACACAAAGTGGTTGCATTGCAAAACTGCTTGCACTATGCTCACACATTAACTAGTCTTTTACAGAACACAAATACAAAAATAATGAAAAGCAAACTACAAAAAAATTCAACAGGTTGTTAGTGTTATACTTACAAAATATTTTCCTCACTTATTTATTCTGCCTTTTAGAACAATGTAATTATTAGGGATATTCAGTGTGGCTTTTTTATGTGGACCAATGCTGTGTGCACCAGAGTGTTACATTTTAATTATTATAACTTTAAATGGCTTAAATTGCCACCACTCTGTTGTTTCCAGGGCACTTGCATAATATTTATTGGGGAGGATAAAGGCCAAAGTTTATTTATTTTTACAACCTTCCAAAATAAACCAGGACCCTAAAACAACAATTGGCTTGATATTTTGAGCAAGCAATTGCATTATACACAAATTCCATATTATTCCTGCTCAATAAGTGATGTGAAGAGCAAAATTGAAATCTTGCACAAAATGGGATTGTCTTACTTAATAACAACAGATGCTCAGAGCAATGGCATTTGAAAAGAGCTCTGTAGGCTACTAGTTATTAAATGGCAGGACATTTGGCATCCTCTAGCTAGATAGCATTTGAAAAACCATAGTCATATCATTGACAAGGAGATAGCAAGACAGAAATTTAACTGCAAGATTTATCCCATCCAGAGGGGATGGGTGGGAGGAAAATAAGAAAATGCCAAAGGGAAATTTGGAAAATATATTAAAAGTACTAAATATTCTGCTCTAAAATAAACAAAAACAAATCAGATTAACTTAAACTCAGGCAGCAAAATTCAGTCTTCAGTTGACTGCTATAAAGCCATTTTAACTGGCCAATAGTAACAGTGAAGCTATATTCTGGAACACCTCAGTGGATCTGGGGAATTTTGCTACTGTTATAGAATGAAAATAACAAACACAATAATCTCTTCTGCCAATTCATTTATTAAGATTTAGGTACTACCCAACTCCAGAACAACTCTGAATAGCTCTCAAAATCAAATAGAAAAGAGTCAAAATACAAATAGATAAACAAGATAGTATCCAAAGTGCTCAATACAGAGACACACAATTCAGGGTCAGTTGCATATTTGAGCAGCCCATAAAATAGGCTACTTGCCATGGGTCTCCCTATATGAGCATCTATAAAGCTTCCTAGTGGTTTATCTAGGGCTGGTGGCATCAAGATTTTCCAGAGGTTCAAAATTAGAAAAATTTGCTTCTTGTTTATATATATTGTAGTTTAGCTTGCCAGTGTTGATGGAAGTATGATTTTCTCCTTGGTAGTTCCTTGATTAGAGAGTTACTTTCTTCCTAATTGTTTGTCTGGCAATAATCCCTGCTTATCTGGATGTAGACTGCTGGACAGGATGTATTCTGATCTTTTTGGAGCAATCATGGAGAAAACCATATCCCAGTCAAACAGCAGGGCAAGATACTATAAATAAACAGAGAAGAAACTTTATACTCACTATGTTGCCTAATCGGGTAATGAAATATCTGCAAGCAGACAACCAAGCTCAGAGAGCACCAAAGACTCCACAGTTGAAGCCTGAGCTACATACTGTATATTGCCTTCTATTGGAGATACTTATATTGTACCTCTTTAACAATGTTATCACATATAATAGCAATATGATTAAGATAGCATTATTGTTGGTTCCAATGTGACAGACTGGAACCTGCATGGGGGTCACTTTCAGCTGTACTCATATGGTACAAGCTGACTTGGATCTAAGCTGAGGCCTAATTATGGATGAGTCAATAAAACCAAGCAGTATCAGTCTGATCTTTTCTTCTGGTGTTCTGCCAACCCTCTAAATGAGTGATTTTCCTTTTTACCCCCTTAAAATGATTTTCAATTCATTCCTGAGAATTCTTGCATAGCTTTATGCTTAAGAGTCTTTAATCTTTTCCTTGCTCTATGTTAAATTTTAGATCTGAACTCTTAACATAGAGTACCATGTATGATTCTCCCAGGTTCCTCCCAGCTTCCTATTGCCACTCTGTGGATCATCTAAGTAGCTTCATATATGAACATGTATTTGAAGCATGAAAATTTGGCTGTCATTAAATTCTTGGAACAAGATATAGTCAAACTCTTCTTGGCTCCATTCAGAAGCAGGTCAAGATTTTACAAGTTGGCCCAAGGACTGCTTAAAACAAGTTATTATCTGAAGGCCCTGGCCCAATTGCTAAAATGCCCAATATTTGCATAGCAATGGGGGCCAATGCATGAGCCTTATCACAATGATTTCTGAGAATTGTGGCCAAGGATCTAAAAGCCAATGAGGAATTCAATATCCTCTAGTCCAAAAAGAAGCAGAAAATATTATATCAATGAATTAAAGTATATGGACACATGTATTTTTATAATCAGAGATCAAAAACAATAGTTTGTCAGGTGTAAAAGACCACATTCACATGTCCAGGTTCAAATGAACTGATTTTATTGCCAAAGCTTACATACAAGAATATAGTTCACTAACAGTCCAGCACTGTGAGTGATTAGATAAGATTCAACAACAGTTGGGGGGACAGGGTTGGATCTTGTGCATTTGTGGCTCCATAGTGTTTCTAGACTAATCCCTCTTCTCACTCCTCCACCTGTTTCTGTCATCTCCTCTCCTACATAGCTTGAAATAAATGAAAGTAAGAAAAATGGAAAACATTGAATATTTCAAAATTTAAGTGAGAGCCAACCAGAGATCAGGTGTAAATCTACCAAATAATTTAATTTTTGCTCAGTACTTTAATCAACATATTTTCATGCAAGCTTCAACAGATGAAAGACCTGATTGCAGATGCCAAAGGACATTAAGCATATACTGGGGAACATGCAGCATTGCTGTTATATATTTAATTTGTGCTCCTTCTAAAGCTGTTAAATCCTTATCCTCACAAGATGTGCCCCATAGAGTAAAAGGATTAGCACATTGGCCTTAAATAATTTAGCTGAAGCAGGGACAAAGTGATTGCTTCTACAGCTAGCAAATCAGTTTAAAGCAGTATTTCTCAACCTCAGCAACTTTAAGATGTATGAGCATCAAGATAGCATGCTTGGGGAATCCTGGGAGTTGAAGTCCACACATCTTAAAGTTGCTGAGGTTGAGAAACACTGTATTATAATGTAAAAGGTCTTTTGAGTGTGAACAGCAGTAATTTTTGCTTGCTTCTCTATGCTGGAAATAACTGGAAGAAGATTCCAAGAGACTAGAAATCCTTCATTTCTTCATTACGGATGTCATTAATCTTCCAATTATGATTGTAGTTAGTGCACTTTTCAGTAAACAGAATTGCACTGGTTTGGGAATTAATAATACTTAATTTTTCATGACTGCAATTAACCACTAGTTAAAGAGCCAATAATAAATAGCTGTATTATTAGAGCACAAAAAAAATGGACATGGCTTTGTTAGCCAGTGGAAGATGCAATTCAATGTTTGAAAAGACTTCAGTAACTGATTTAATATAGAATTTGTACAGAAGGAAACCAGGTATACAACCTTGTTTGACTCCTTTTTGGGTCAATTTTGGGTAAATATTATTAAGATATTTTTATGTAACCTAATAATTAATTAATAAGTAACCTGTGGTAACAATTATGCCCACAGTCTCTCCCAACTATTCAACATCAACATCAAATGACATATTCAAATCAATGAAGTTAGCTTAAAAAGTATCCAGAATACTTCCTAGCAATATGATGCGGGACCATATGTCTAGGATCAATCAATCAGTATTTTCCATAGAGGTGTCTTGTATGTAACTTGATGACACTGATCTTTTTTGTAAAATGCATAGTAATTTCCACATATTCCTTGCATCTTAAATGGACTGTTCAGAAAGTATAGGAAGACTAAAAGATTGGGCAGAAACTCTCCCAAGCTCACTATGTCATCATATTTGGGAATTCCTAGCTGAAATAATTTCACCCATAAATTTTGGTATGATTTGCAGACAGGAGCATTATAGTCCAATTTCACTCTCAGAGAAATGATCACTATGAAGATGAAAAATCAATCTTAAATTCAACAATCCTGTTGAATAGGCTTTGGGGTAGTAACAATCAATGATGCTAGCACCTCTTCTACCCCAGAAATGTAGTTTCCTTTTAGAGCTTCCACCTTAGATAGTCAATTTACAATTATGGATATCTTAGCAACAATGCCAGGAAGTAGTCTTAAAATATGTTCCAGTTATCAATGGAGTTTATTTCATGATTTAGAAGATGTTAAATAAAGATTGACTAACAGTAAACCGTGGCATAATAATTCCAACTTAATGGTCATATTCAAGGTACCATACCAAACAGGCAAAGAAATGCTTTGGCTGAGATGCATAAATGGCTGAAATTAAAACACTTGAAGCCATCAGACCATGCACCGCCTATACTGAAAGCAGGTATAACATTACCCCATAACATTTCATCTCTTGTAAAAGCAGTATGTCAAATTCGTTTAGCATCCTTGTAAAGAGAAATTAATACATATGGAATAATTGAGTGAATGGATTGACTCCACTATAATTTTATCATGTAAAGTACTATTTAATTAAATCAGACAGTTTACAAAACTTTCTCTTTTTTAAGCCTTAGAGTTAGTGTTGACTCCTAATGACTACCCGGGCTATTACCTGCAGTTTTCTTGGCAAGATATTTCAAGAGTGATTTGCCATTTCCTCTGTTCTAAGACTGAGTGATTTCCTCAAGATCACCCAGATGATTTTTTGCCCAAGGTGAGATTAGAATTCACTGTCCCATTTTTTAGCCCACTGCCTTAACCATTACACCAAACCTCAGGTTTCTTTAGGTGATGCAGATTATATGCATCCATTCTAATTGAATTGCAAAGATAAAGTTGAAATGGAAGCATAATTTCCATGATAGATAATTTAGGCCAGGGAGTATTTGGGGAAAGGACAACTCAACTCATTACTACTTGCTTTCATTACCTGAATGTAAATGTTATGTATTCAAAGCTCATTTTCCACAGTTCCCTCTTATTAAAATCTCATTCCTCTGATTCTGTTCATTCTTCCTTATCACTGCCTCTTCACCTTGACCTAAGATAAAGGTTAAGATGTGCCTCAACTCCAGGAATGTTGAAAATCTGAATGAAATGTAACTTGAAATATACTCCATTAAGTAAAAGTGCTATAAAATTTAAGGAGGCTCATTGGTAACATGTTTTGTTGTGAAGTTTAGCTTAAAAAATCTACTTCCTTGGAAACAAAAATTTGACTCATTCAAATATTGACTCATTCAATATTGACTCGTTCAACTTTTTAGTAAACTCACCCAAGTTCCATTCAGTAGGTGGTCTTAAATAGCAAAAGAAGTATAAGCTGCAGTTAAAAATGATGTTCTTTTCTGAAATAAAGATAAGGATCAAACTTCTCTGTCCTTGTTTCAAGCTTATCATGGCTCATGCACAGATTTCAGATTTTGCAACGCAGAGAAGTGGAACTAAGCTGTAAGTATTTCACCTAATAAAGTTCACTTGATTTTTTTCATGGAAATCATACATTACTTTGATTTGAAAAAACTACAAAAGCTGCAAACCGATTTATGTTTCTGTGACAATAAATCCCACTGAACATAACTTGTTTCTAATTCATATGATTATGCTGCAGGCTAAAAGAAGAAAAATCAACAATGCAAAATATAATAATTGCAAGAGAAAAATGAGATCACTTGACCTAACAGAGTGTGCTTTTCTTGTGAAAAAATACTGTTATTTGAGTGGCTATATGCTTTACATCATGAAGGCAGCACTCTATTTGAATAGCTTCAAAAGCCACTTCAAGTGCTTTTTAAGCAGAAAGTGAGACACAAAATATTTCAAATGAATGAGTAAATATCTGAGATTCACCAGCCCACATCCAGTTCAGAAACAGAATCATACAAAGGGAGAATAGGGGCTTAGCAGTTATCTATTAACAGTTGAAACTAGACTTTGGACTGTGAAGGTATAGACTTAATCTTCTGACAGACCTTCCTGCAGTGTTATACTTGTAACATAGTACAGCGGAACCTCTAAAGACGAGCAACTCGCAAGATGAGATTTCACAAGACGAGCAAAAATTTTTAATAAAATTTATTCCTCTTGACGAGCGGCAACTTGCAAGACGAGCAAGCTTCGTGCAATACCTTATGCGTCATCAGTCACCGCGCTCTGTATTTCCTGTTCAGGCAGCAACCGTGCAAGAGTGCTGCCACGTACAGTTTACTCCATTGCTATCCATGTGTTGTCCTGTGAGACGTTGCTGAGGGAAAAGGGAAAAGGCCCTTTTGCCTTGAGCGGCAGCGGATCCCCTGATCCAGCAGGGGGCACCGGATATCAGCCAGCCTAGCAGCAGCTGAGGCCAGAACCTGCCTCAAAGCAGATCCATAAGTGCTGGTTAATTTGCTCTATTTCTGCTTTACATGGTGTGTTAATCATTGTTACTTGTTTCAGATGTTAGGGACAATCATTTCTACATCAAATTCCGATGAAAATGATTTTTTGGTGAATATTTTTTGGGGCGTGGAACAGATCATCCAACTTTCCATTGTTTCCTATGGGAAACCTCGTTTGGCTTTAAGAGCATTTCGCATTAAGAGCATTCTTCCGGAACAGATTAGTCTCGTCTTGCAAGGCTCCACTGACTGCCTGGACAAGTCCCTGCAGTTTTCTGGGCAAGATTTTCAAAGGGGATTTGCCATTGCCTCCAACTTAGTGCTGAGAGAACAGGAATGGCCCAAGGACACCCAGCTGGCTTTCTGCCTAAGGCAAAACTAGAACTCACAGCTTTGTGGTTTCTAGCCTGATGCCTTACCCACTGTACCACACTGGCTCTCTTTATAATGATATGTTGCCTCTTTTTTGGCAATGCAGAGTAGCCATCCTATCTTCCCATCAAAATGCATTATTTCTACAGGTATGAAAAGAAAAACTGTTCTCAACTGTGCATTTGTAAGAGTGGATCCTTATTAAACTGAGCAATGGAATAGGCTATTGAGGATCAATTTTTGGGGGCGTGGAACGGATAAAATGTGTGCTGATAAAAAGGCATTACATTATTTAAAGAGAATTAACTTTTGAATACACTGAGTTCTTAAGTAAGAAATTCTTCATGCTTGTGTTCACATATTTCTCATTCAGATACATTTTGAAGTACTCACAGAACATTCCTAGCACATGCAGTCATTGAATCTTTTACAGTTCTGTTGTTTCTTGCATGTAACCTGTCTTACATAACTTTTATAAATTATTCATGAAACCATGAAAGAGGGGGTGTGGTGGCTTAGCACTTAAGTGGAAGGTCAGCAGCTTGGCAGTTTAAGACCCAAGTGCAACCACATAATGGGGTGAGCTCCCGTTATTCACCCCAGCTCCTGCTAACCTAGCAGTTTGAAAATATGTAAAAATGCAAGTAGATAAATAGATGCCACCTTCTTGTGTTCCATGTGCCTTGGCGTATAGACATGCTGCTCACATGACCCCACAAGCATCTTCGGACAACCGCTGGCTCCCTCGGCTGTAAATCGGAGATGAGCACCACCCCCTAGAGTCAGCCATGACTGGAAGAGGAAACCTTCACCTTTATTCATGAAAACAACCCTGTGATTAGCGGAGTCTACAGATTTCAGATATAATAGCAAAGAAACCTAGCAACCTCTAATTGTGGCCTATTCCTTCATTTAGACACTTCAGGAGATTCAGGAGGATTTCATCACAATGGCAAAATGTAGGGTTTAATTATAATTTTCCCCTAGTTATAATTGCTTAATATCAATAAATTCTGTAAATATTGGTAAGCATCTTCAAAGAAAGCCATTGCACTGTAGCCAGTTTTTTTAAAGTATATATTCATTGAGGTAATGATTCATAATTTCTTAAAAACAAAGTTTTGTAGTTAATTTAATTTTGCCTACCATCTCTGGGTTCTAAGAACTACATCACTTTTCTCTGTGGTGCATTTTCCCATGAAAGGTACTATAGATATTAACCTAGTTCTGCATTTAGAAACTTTAAGACAAAAGATTTCTAACATAGTCAGCCACAGGGATAAATCTGGAGTCCATTCTCCTTGATGCAAATATTGCTGTCATATATATAGAATCAGTTATAAAAATGGTGATTATTCTCAGTTTCCTAAAATCTCAGCACCTCTCAGGATCATTTCAAAACTGATGTGGCTGATCAATCCTGGTATTTAACTCAATAAATCTTATCAGAAGAGGTACGTTTAACTATCTGTTGATTCTATCAATTGTTTTGTGTCCCTAATAAAATTAAGTTGATTTTGTAATGGTCTTTAGCAGCTCAGTATCTGAGAAATTCAGTATTCTTTGTCAGTTAAAGGAGAAAAAAAGTCTAATTTTTCATTCTCTTTAGACTCAAAATTAGTGACAGAAATTCCCTTTCTGCCTCTCCCTTCCCCAGACTCAGTTTGGAATTAGACTCTGTAACAACTATTACATTTTCCTAAATATATTTTTAAATGGCTGGGTTTCACTAAGGCTAAATCTGAATCAAATATTTAAACACCCACCAACATTACTTTTGATATTATTTCATTTTGGATGTAGTTGTTCTCTTTAAAATCTAAAACATATGGAAATTCTTTGCAGAAAGGTTGGTACAGTTTCATATAAAGTAAACCAAAAACAGAACAACTTACTCTAGACCTACCTCACTAAAATTCAAAATAATTGTCCAGATCTTTAAAAACACAATATTAGGTATTGGGGATACAAATTGTGCTGGGCTACTCTATCATGCTGATTTCTGAATTGTTCTGACAAGGAGGGTGAATATCTCTGTGGAGAATCTGTTTATCATAACTGTCATATTTACTATTTGTATTTCCCATTGCATAAAGCATTATTTATGTGGTTATAAGATAATGCTTCATTTATCTCAGCTGCAATCTCCTTGTGATAAACTGAGGAATAATTACATTTTGATTCTATCTCTCATAGTAGATTTATAGAGCTGCCAGGTATATTTAAAGAGATGGAAAGGAAATGGCCGTAATATTTAGTATTATGCAGTCTTCTCGTGTCACTAATTAAGTTGTTGAAGTATTCGAAGTCATGCTTGTCAATAAAGGATGATAAAAGTCCAAGCTTTAGTGTTTCATAGGAGCATTTAATGGACAACAACTTGGTACCTTGTGATAGAAAGTTCATAAAACTAAATATTAATGAACAGGCCAATGGTTCAGATACATTTTTTTTCTTTTCATATATATTTATCAAAATGTTTGGACATCAAAGAATGATGGAAATAACAAAAATATACTTTGGTGTAATCAAGAGAGTTTTGCTGTATATTATGGTGGCAGTAGGTACTATTTTCTCAAATACTCCCAGTCTCAAGGGCATAGGCATAATAACACCTTACCTAATGTAGGTTTCTAAATGGGTGCATTAACTGCACCATCAAGAATGTCTTAGGCATACAAATTAGACATTGGAAAGGCAACTGTAAAAGGACAATTATCTTTCTTCACATTTTGACAACTTTAAAAACTCAGGGAGATTTGAACCTGTGTTCTCAATCAAGATGAGATCTGCTAATGTTTGCATCTCTTTAAGTCACAATTTGTAGATCATCAATTAAAAGAGGAGTTCAGGCTTGTCATGAAATAGAAGAGGCAGCTTTCAAAGCTGGCCTCCAAACTATGGTGTGAGAAATCTGATGTGTACCTGAATATTTAATATAATTTATTAATTTATTTCTTAATTTATATGTCATCTTTCTAACAAAAAGTAATTCCAAGGAAGACTGTCCAATTTAGATGGAAAATGTACAGTCCTTTTTATCCTGGATTATGAATTGGATATCAAATGGATTCTGGCAAACCTTTTTTAAATCTAGCTCCCCAGAACACACTCAAGAAACAGCTAATACAGTTCTCAGCTGGCCCACCTGAGAAGTGACGATCTGTGAAAATATTTCATGCTTTGTAAGTGTGTAATGGAGGGTTAATGATTATATTGCTATTCCAACCACAAATGACACTGTCACCAAGCTGAGAAAGTTCAGCTATGTTCTCTTCTAGGCTATATTTTGCGATAAAGATTCTAGCGAACATCCATTTTATTTTTTCTCTGAAATATTTTGACATCATAGTTGATGGCTAAGCCATCAAACACTTGCTTTCCATGGCTCAGTGCCTTACTTCAAACAGTTTCAACCAACCAACTAGCCCAAATTAAAAAGATTTTCTTCATTTATGCATTTCACTAAAGCTCCATTAGGAGACTGGAGAAGTATAGGTTAGATTTCTTAACTTTGTTATTGGAAATAAAGCTAGCCACTTCTACAGAACTTTGCTCTATAGATGAAAATCATAAAGATGATTCCATCAGGGTGCTGGTAAATTTTGATGAGTATTTTATTCCAAAGAACAATATATTTTATAAGAAAATCTGATTTCATGTGAAAGTTTAAAGTTCTGGGAACTGAATGGGCTTTTATTTTTTATTTCTGTAAAAGCTATATGTTAGGTGGCAAAAAGCAGTGATTTAGGGATCAAAAAGAATACTGTATCAGAAGTAGAGTATGATAAATACCTTGGCCTAAGAATAGAATAGCAGGTATAGAGAAACGTAACCTATCATACTCTATAGTTGAAACAGCAAAGCATTCTGAAAGGTCAAGCCCAAAATATAACACAGTATCTGCAAAAAAATCAGTATGACACTGGTTTAGGGTATGTTTAGTTTGGTAAAGTTTTTTTTCTCTTTGTTTTGTTTTTGATCACACATCTTTTCATTACTCCATGGTTGAAAGAATATCTAAAACAATATTTCACTAAATTGTATGAGAATTCATAGAAGATAATGTAAACACTGCATTTTGTGGAGTCCCCAATGTTACTAGATTGCAATAACTTTCACAGATGTATCCTGATAAATATAGAACTTGTTGAGGTAGAGTTGATTTTTCAACTCACAAAGAAGTACTCTTCTTGAAATGTATACTCTAATACTTTGCAATATTTACTGCATATTTACACATGTATTATGGACATTTTGGAATTCTGTTGACAGTGTTTCCCCTTTCATAGCTGCAGATTTTAATGTTTCATCTTTTTAGGTGATACTTGATTCAAACACATCACCTCTAGGGTATGATGAATGAGAATATGCTATGTGGACAACTTAGAGCAGGCAAACACATCTTAAAGTTGCCAAGGTTGGACACTTGAGCTTAGAAAATCTCAAAAGCAGAGAACTTTTATCAAGTTGTCCTGAACTACCAGCTACTAATATTATTAGTTGTTGGCTACAGCTTGGAACATCTTTGGTTAAGTAGGACACTTAGGACAATTACTCTTCACTTGAAAAAAATTGTTATAAAATGGTCAGACTTGAGAAAAATGAGAGTAATGTACAAAAACAATAAAGTCTCTTAAACACTCTTAACACCTCTTCCTACTCTTAGAATACTCCCTGACTTAAAACTGGGAGATAGTTCAAAAAGGAAAAAAAAATGGAATAGCAACATTCCTGGTTTGGTCCATAGCTGCTTGTCAGAAGTGCTAAGCAAAATGTTATGGACAGAATTTCCTCCAATTAAGCCCCTGGCTGGAGAGCCTGAAAGCTCTATTAAATATATTTTCTATTCAGTTTCTATTAAATATATTTTCCTTGCGCCAAGTGGATTCCTAGATCAGCATTTAAGGCAATCCAGGTGGAAGTCACATACTGGGAAACTGGGAGTGGTTGTTACCCTGGAGAACATTTCCAAGAATGCAACAGGAGTCCACTGAATTAAAGGCCCATCTATTCCCACAGTTGCAAGCCAGGTTTCAATAAGAAAACAACATACAGGATGCTAGCACAAAAACTCTTTCCCACTCATGTACTTCAGCATTCAGTACTGAAAGGCTTCCTAACTCCAATATTTGAATATACAATGCATTGTTAGCCTTATTCTTTAAAAAAAAAACTTTTAAAGTTGCTCAGCTTTATCCCTGTTATTATATTTTTTAATAGCAAATTCTACTTTACTAAATGTCTTGCCATCCACTTCAAAGAATGAACTTGACTGTGGTACAATTGGGGCTGGGAAGTGGGGAAATCTTGTCCACATTCTGTGAACACTTATAATTTTATAAATGTTTTCTCATATGCTGTATTTTTCTCAGCTGAACACTGAAAAACATCTTAATAAGAGTTTCTACAAGATTCCCTAATTATTTTTATTGCCTTTTTGTCTTTCTTTACAATATTTTTTGTTGTGGTACAGATAATACAATAAATAAAAGTCATAATATCAAAATGTCAATAATAATCAAAATATTGGTAGCAATAATAAATAATATAAAGATAACAGTACAAAATTAGCAAAACAGTCAACCAATATAAGTATTCATTTCCCAAAGACTGTGAAAAAGTTCAAATTTCTCTGTCTTCCAGAAATCCATCCTAAGTTCAACTGACCTGTTCCAGAACATTGTACAGGATGAAAAAATATTGTTTTCTGACACCACTCCCCTCATCTCATGGAATTAGGACCTTGTACATTATATACCTTGGACATTATATTCTATTGTGGTTACATTATGAATGGATAACAATATTATAATGTTCGTAGCTTTATTTTCAGTTTCTTTGCTAAATATTCTCAAAGTAAGATGTATGTTTTGACAATAGTAGCTGTTAAACTAGGAAGATGACACCAATATGTATCACCTTAGACTTGCTTTATTTCTTTATGTGTGTGTCTTTGAGTCAGTCTTAACTCTCAATGCAATCTGGGCAGTTTTCTCTGCAACAATTTTTGGGAAATGGCTTGCCATTGTCTTCTTTCTAGGGATAAGAGTGAGTGGTCCAAAGTCACTCGAATAGACCCATAGCTAAGGCAGAACTATAGCTCATAGTGTCCTGATTTCTAGCCCAGTGCCTTTAATCACTACACCAAACTGGTTCTCCAAACTTGCTAACATGGAATCAAATTTACCATTTAATGTCAATCTCCAATTTAGAAAGATCCTTTTGAAGTCCTTCAGTATTTTTTTAAATAATGTAATTCTGGATAGTTTCTGGCACTTCAGATTCTTTTAGCTGTTTCACTAGCAGGCAAAATACCCTTCTAAATATGTATGTTTCAAGGGTTCCTGATATTCTGACATGAGGGTGCATTTCCACAAAACACTTCTACCAGGACAGCTGGTAAAGCAAAGGGGCACACACATAAGAGATCTCAAAAGGTACTTGAAGCACCTGCATCAAGCCTTTGAATGGTTGCAGACACCTACTTTCATCAACAGGATAAAACAAATGTCACGCCATTATAACACAAGTTCTGTTGCTTTCATACAAGATGTCAGTATCAGTGCTGATGTACAAAAAGCTTATTTCATTATTTGTCCTTCTTGTGTTCCCCTAAATATGCCTCTATCCATAACTCTAGATAAACTATAAACGTGTTAAAAGACACCAATCCCAACACAGAATTTTAGAAGACTTCATTGTGTGTATCTTTCCTTTGCAAGAGGTTATTATTTATTTCTGTTTTGTGCTTTTTGTTACATACTAACCATAAGAGGACTTCTATTCCTTTCCTTTGCTGAAGGATGTTTAACAAAAAAATTTTGACAAATCAAATAAAGAGTGTCTAGTGGATCAGCCAATTCACATTCTCAAATAACGACAAGGATGGTGTACAGCAGTATTGCTAACTATAATTGTTTGATGTTAGAACAGTAGTGCTAAGTGCTCTGGACTTACAAGCTTGGATTATAAGTATGTGCTCACTTTTTTACTTGCGAAATGATACTCTAGCAACTCAATGCTGACTTTGCTAAATGGTAACTCTATGTGACCAGCATTTAGGCTGTGTGAAGTGAAAGTTTTTTTAAAAATTTATCATGTATTGGGACAACAGGTCAATGAGGTTTACTGAAGTTTATTCTGCTGAAGAGGCTGCCTTAAGGGGAGTGTTCATCTTATATTTATAGTACATAGGAAACAGCTCTTCTTATTTTAAACTAGTCATCTTAAAATCTGTATTCCCTATGCTTTGATATGTAAAGTGTAATAGAATTCTATATTTTTAAACAATCATGCAAAACTATACTGAACTTTGTTGTTCTAAGCCACTGCTATGATGTGATAGTTTGACAAACTTTAACCTATATGTTGAAGACTGCTAAAGTTTATAAGGTAAATGCCTTAATTACATGTATTACATGAGTTAGATCTGGGTTCTGTTATATAGTTCATTCTGCTCACCTTCCATGATGTTACAAGATGACTTTTCACTATAAATGATTCTTCCTGAAATTCAGCACTCCCATAGTAGCAATCTTTAAATGTGTGAAATAAATAGTTCATTATTTTACAATTAAGAGTGGATAGAAGTAAATGTTTGTTATCTATAAACTTCATGGCATGGGTTGAGATTACCTAAGGAACTGGCTTACCCCAATGGAATTGGTCCTCCTTATTTATGCCAGCAGTAAAAGCTTACTATGGATCCTGTTGGCCAGGGAACTTCCACTGATGGGGTCCAGGAGAAGAGCCTTTTCTACCATGGCTCCCACCCCATGGAACATCATACACCCTGAGGTTAGATCAGCCTCTACCCTTTTGGCCTTTTGCAAAGGACTTAAAGCCTGGCTTTTCAAATTGGTTTGGAGTCCAGGCAGTGGTGCATCACTCTAAGGGTGATTATTAAACAAGAAGATTCCACCTCTATTTTAGCCTCCTACCATCTTGCTCGTTTCCTTTTTTCTTATTAATTTTAATATATTGTAAGCCACCTGGAATTGCTAGTGTGAGATGGGTGGGGTGAATAAATTTGACAAATAAATAAATAGTAAGCAAATAGTAAGGAGTCCCTGTCATCTCTTGCATTCAACAATCTATCATTTATAACCTCTTTTAGCTGAGCAGCTATGAGGCAGGGTAAATGAGACTACTCTGCAGAGCAAAATGCCATTTCATGAACAAAAGAGCCTAACAGAAATTCTCTCCGTAATGAGAGTTCCCTTCTCTACTGAAGGACAATGGCAGAGGCAACTGACTTGATATTCCTTCAGAAAGGCAAAATTGTACTCTTTTGGGAATGTATGCGTGTGCACATTTTTTAATGTCACTGCTTTTTGACTCTTATTCATTTATTTGTTGGTCCTAAGTATTTGCAAGTGAGGAGTCAAGATGCCAAGTAAATAACAGTATTCTACAGAGTCTCCCATTTCAAGGAGAAACAACGTGCACTTTAGCCTTATAATGTTGTCCATAAACATGTTGAGGTTTTCTCATGTAGGTCAATAGTGACAATTATTAGAAGTGGCAAACACAAGAAGCATTAATACATCTATTCACTAAGGAATCTGCACCCTTTCAATAAAAGTTTCCCTTCAAATAAAAATCATGTCTAAGTTGTATAAATGTAAATATCAGATATTCTGTTCTTTTTGATGGACAAAATTCCTAACTCTGTGTAGACTCAATGGAAAAGTGCAGGGACAAAATAAGAATCATTCTGGCACTTCTATTAGCTATTTTTTAAGATAGAGCTTTAAAAAAACACAGTCCTAAAATGCACTTATGTGAATTACAGTTTGAAAGCAATAAAGTTGCTCATTTTGTCCTATATCATCGGGGATTTAGAGCAGTGGCTTTCACTGTATTAGCTCTGTCATCCACAGAGTAACTATATTAAGGTGTGCATCTTTTACATGATACACAAATCTATGTGCAACGTTTCAGAATGGAATATGCAGGCAAAACAAATTATCAGCAACACTTTTGCTTATTTCCATTACGTTCATGTCAAACATAGCTAAAAATTACATACCATTAGAAACATTTTACTTCCTCCTAGGGAGCAATTTAGCTGTTCTTGGGGCAAACACAGAGGAATCCACAGTAGCCTTTCTTCTGATATATTCATAGTTTTTGGCATATAATCTCAATTCCAGGGAACAGTGTTCATCCTGTAGATGAAGTAGCTCCTGTAGATGAAGTTACTCTTTTTAAAAGTATGTCATTTACCACATGTTAGATTGTTTTTAAACTTAGAAAGTTGTATACTAGTACTTTTTTAAGATATGCTATAGATTAAAGATTGCTATTTGAATGTAGCAATGCAGACCCTAGCAGGAAACAATAAGCCCATCAGGTTTAACAGGAAATATGGTCAATCTAGTAAATGGTTACACCTTCAGTAATGGAGACATCAGCTAAGACATTCCTATGTTCTCATAGGGTAGAGTGAGACTTCTCAATCTGGAACTATAATAAGATATTATCTTATTTATTTATTTATTTATACATGTATTTATATGCCGCCTATTTCCACAGATTCTAGGCAGCTTACAACATTCATTATATGTTATACATTGTTTAACATACACACACCTGCTGTCCAGGGATATTCACATCCAGGGCATCCTCCACAGTTCCTGCTCCACCCCCAAGACAGGCAAGTCCAGTGCCGACTGGCTGCTCCCGTTGCTACCGGCTGGCTTCCCCCCAAAGAGATACCCATTCATCTACTCACATTTTTTACATGCTTCCGAACTGCTTGGTCGGCAGGAGCTGGAGGCAAGTGATGGGAGCTCACCCCATCATGCAGTGTTGAGGCTCGAACCACCAGAGTGCCGGCCATTTCTGGTCAACACAACTGGCATCATTAAGCCGCTGCACCACCGCACCTCCTTAATTTAATGCAAGTGTGGTAAACATCTGAACCCAAAGATGTTACTTAGTCTCCACAATCATTAGTTAGAGATTGCCCAAAGGAATAGAAATTCCACTCTCTGCATCTGGATAACATTAAATCTCAGGCACTGATATAGTGTATGAGGTTGTTATAGGTACTAAAAATCTTGAATGGGACATTATTTTAAAGGACTCAGTCAGGCCCAGCCTCCACTGACTTTTTCAATACATATTGTTGATAGTTTTAGCTTTGCATACAGTTTTGAAAGAAAGACAGATTTCTTTAGCAATTCTTGAACTCAGTATATATTTTTACACTTTAGGTATGAAATATAAAACTAGAGGCATCTGAATCAAGAAAAATCAGATAATTCTCATTTAACTCACCTAAACTACAAACCAATTCCATAGATGGCCCCTGAAAAAGATTGAGACATTTATTATATGTGTATATGTATCTATTTAAGCAATGTATGTGGTTCACCATTTCACAACACTGATTCTAGGTGGGTAATTTATTAAAACTAAGAAGACATATCAACCCAATGAATAAAAAATAAGCAATAGAAAACCATTAATAAAAATATATATTTTGATCAATAACAAGACCACAACCAGACAAATCATCCAGCAGGGCTTGCCTGAGGAAATAACCATATTTTTAATGTAAAAAGCCAACAAGCTCAGGGCCATCTACCTCTCCAGGGGAATGTTGTTCCAAAGGGCAAGTGCTTTGATGGAGAAGGGATGACTCCTGGGTCCCACAGATGAAATTGTTTGATATAAGGGATCTGGAGCATGCCCATTCTGTCAGTTGGTATAGGTCAAGCAGAAACAACTGGAAACAGGCAAGTAACCCATCCCTATGCCATGTAGAACTTTATGAGCTATAAGCAACACTCAAAACCTCACTAGAAATCAATGGCACTCACATAGAAGCATTGTTAGATAAACATACTGTGAGATATTTGAAACTGCCCATGCTGCTGCATTTTGGACAAGTTGCAGCTTCTGCATACTCTTCAAGAGAAGTCTAAACAGGAGGTGACTGTGGTAGGGCCTCCCAATCAAAAAACAGGTTCAACGACAACACAAGATGAACCTATTCCAAGGCTTTCCTGGCAACAGCTGTAATGTGCTCTTCAAGTAGGAACTATGGGTCCATGTTAGCCACATCCAGTGAACCAGACTGAACTAGACATTATGCAGCTCCAAGCTCTTTTATTTATCATTTAGCCAGAGTAACAGAATCTTGCAAGTTTAACTGTGTGTAATTCCTCCTCTTTATAGTTCACTGAATTAGGAAGGCATCTCCCTGAATTTATGAATATTATCTCATTGTTCTGGATTTTAAAAAGGTTTCAGCCCCTTTTGCCTCAATAACAGTTTCTGCATATTTCTGTCAAGTTCATCTTCCTTACTTTTTACAGGAACTTCCACTGACATCTTTTAACAGTCTCCCATGCAGGAGAAGTGAAAAAAGAAACTGGGGCTCCCTTCAATGTTTGCCTGTGGTAGTTATGATGTTATGGAATATTCTCTTTGACATTGGATTCCCTCCCTCCTTGTTGATCTTCTGCGAACTGTTAAAGATAGAGTTGTTCTCTTGGGACTTTGGGAAATGAATGGTCCCTGTTACACTTATTGCTTTACAGCTGTTTGTATCTCTGTTGGTGTTTCTGTTTTTACTCTATTTTTAGGTGTTTATGCCAGTGTCTCTCAAGGTTGGCAACTTTAAGACATGTGGACTTCAACTTCCAGAATTCCCCAGCCACACGTCTTAAAGTTGCCAACCTTGAGAGACACTGGTTTATGCTGTGAAATGCCAAGAGACATTTTGTTGAATCCAGCAGTATAAAAACACAATAAGTAAATAAATTATCTTTAAATGTCTCTTTGCAAAGGATTGTCTTTTCAATGAAAAGAAAAGCCCCATCAAACAATGTATGTAGTCCTGCTGTCTTTCTAAAATTTACTTTCAGTCTTGTTTTCCATTGGAGAAAGTAACTTTTGCCTCACATCTTTCCAACATTTGCTAATCTGATGCCTGATCCAGAAATCTGAATATGCTCAAAAGATCCTTCATGAATGCAGGATTCCCATTCCTTCTTGTTGAGAAATATAAATCACGCATGTATGTTCTATGCTAATAAATCTCAACATGAATAGTTCTGCTATTGTCTGCTTTGATTCATGTGTTACAAGCACCCTCCTATGTGGAAGATGACAAGAGAATGTTGTGCTGTTGTTTTGCCTTTGGCAGTCCAGTTGCCATCACACTCTACATCTGTTTTGATTGTCAACCTAATTCTGAAACCAGTCATAAAACCTACTTATGTCCCCCATGAATATCTTGACAGGTTATATCTTATTTAGACTTGAAGGAATTCTTCTGGCATAGTTTCCAAATGAATCGGCAATTGACCTACTTGCAAAGATAAATCCTTTATCATTTTCAAATTCAGACCAGTTGATGAAGGGGGGGGGAGAATAAGAACCTGTCCCCCATCATGTCCATTTAAATGGAAACTGACCTTTTATTTATGGTGGCTATGTTTATGTGAACCAAAGCCTAGGCTTTAGCCTGGCTTTCTTTCCTTGTACAATTGACTTCAGCTGTACATGGGCTCCATTCCTATATAGCTATCACAGCCTCAGCAAGATGAAGTGAAGGAATTCTTCTGAGAGGGTAGAGCAAATTAAAGCTCGCTGCAGGAAAGTTGTGCCCTTGGCACTGTTCTTATGCAACAGCTGCAGATGCAACAACGATCATCTGACATTCTGACATGTATGTTGAGCAAAGCAGCAAGCCAATGCCTCCCGAATATCACATAGGATTCCAAGTCCCAGCATTAGACAAAACAGGTGTAAGATATCCTGTTGCTAGTCTTCAGAGGTTCCAGGCACAAGCAGAGCGTTCGGAGAGGGAGAGCAGATGAAAATAACAAAGAAGGTTAGACCTTGGCTTGACAAGCTCATTGATAACATTTTAGATGGAACAGACCTGCATGTTGGGTACAAATTGCTCCTAATATCTCTTTGTACACTGCAGGCCACAGGCAGGGAGGTAATGGGTTCATTATTCATTATTTTAGGCAAGCAAATTTCTACAAATAGGAGGCCCTAGAAACCCAGAGGGCTTCCAATTGTCGCTTAGGTTTTGGATTTG
>JANHZU010002211.1:0-15954 GCA_032468055.1 Acrochordus granulatus | reverse complement strand
ATTTGAAAATGTGCTTTAGTACCAGAACAATATGGCAAAAATCGTACCTCAGTCGTGTATTTATGCTTGAGATTAAATAAATATAGGCACTGAATTCCTTTTGTCAATATTTGGATGAGAAAAACCTGCTTCAGTGTGTTGCATTTCAATACTCCAAGGCTAATTGAGTATTAGCAGTGAGACACGTATGTTGGCAAAGGTTTGTGGAAATGATCTACTGCAGCCAAAAGATGAAAGGAGAGGCAAAAAAGCACCCTCAAATGTTGTAAGCATGATACTTAGTTTAATAGCAGAATAGTTTTTTTCCTTCTCTTATTGATCATTAATTGTGTTATGTTCACCGTAGTCCCATAATGGAATGTTAACTGTCATTTTATGCACTCACTGCTTCATTACACACAGTGCACTAAGTTAACCAGCCATTACAAAGTTGGAATATTTTTAGACATAACGTGATGATAGATAGACAGACAGAAAGACAGATGATAGACTCACACCCATATTCTGTCCATCAGTCTGTCTATCTGTAATACATTCAAAATATGGTCTGAAGAGCTCTGTTGGATGTTACAGCTAGCATCTGCTATTGTCTGGTTAACAATTGGCAATTATCAGCTGGTTTCCAGTATGGCTGATGAAACCCCAGATGGCTGATGGGAAGTGCACTTAGTCTTTTTGTGGATAACTACACAGTATAATATATTAGAAAAAATGAGTTTAATCAACTGTAGTTTATCTATATGTTAGGAGACACTGTACATTTGCAAGCTAATGGCTTTGTGTCCCCTTCATCTGGTGTTGAGCATACATGGCAAAAACAGAAGTAAAAAAGGGATATAGTCCATTGTGTGTATAATGTGTTCCAAATGTTTCATGGTGTTTTAATTAGTTATCAATTTTATCATTGTCACATTGTGGCCAGGGTATAAATTACCTTGAAACACTTTAGCCAGGAGGTAAGGTATAACAACAGTATACCTTGTAGTTGTGCTGATATTATTAAAAATCATGGTAATGGGGCATTATAGTAACTAAGCTATATGCCATGGATTTTCAAAGCACTATAGCTTGATTTGAACATATCTTAACTCATATTCAGACGATGGTATTCCCTTTTTCAATGAACCATCCTGTCCTTATCATTCAAGTTATTTGAAAGATCAGGCACACCATCAGGAGACATGTATGAATAGGTAGGGTTAGGGTTAGGGTTAACTCTAACCCTAACCCACTATAGTAAAAGATACCAATTTATATTGTAATTTTCAGTACAGGTAGTCCTCAAATTAATACCACAATTAGGACTGGAATTTCCATCACTAAGTGAGGCAGTTATGAAGTGAGCTATGCCCAATTTTGCAAACTTTTTTGGTGGGGTCATTAAGTGAATCACCATGGTTGTTAAGTGAATCACAGAGTTGTTAATGAATCTGGCTGCCCCCATTGACTTAGCTTGTTGGAAGCTAGCTGGGAAAGTCTCAAATGGCAATCATGTGACCCCAAGATACTGCAACTGCCATACATACATGCCAGTTTTCATGTGTCTACATTTTGATCATGAGACTATGGGGATGCTATGATGGTCATAAATGTGAGGACCAGTTGTATGTCTTTTTTTTCAGTGCCATTGTAACTTTGAATGATGCCCAAATGGCCATAAGTTGAAGACTACTGTACCATAATGAACCTGCAACACTGAGTATTTTCTTTTCAATACATCTGAAACATAAAATTTGGATTCAAACAGTTGTTCATATCATATTGACATTTCCACACATCTTTCTAATGATCCAACTGTTTGTAAAATATGACCATTCTTCCCATTATAATTCTGGGAAAAGAGGTTTCATTATTTCATTGGCCAAGAAGTTGAGAAAGTGTGGTTTCTACAGAATTCCATCCAGGGCAGGTTGGAGCTCCCCACTCACTCCCTGGATTTATTCTCAACATCTAAACTGCTACTTTTTGGCATTCAGTTTAATGTTGGTCTATAAGAGTGAAATGAGTATTTAGCAAAATGAGTTCATCTCAGCAAAAAAAAAAAAGTGGGGGAGGGCTTCTCAGCCAATCTTCAGCATCACAAAATCAACAAAATCGTTACCTGCATTTTGTCCTATAAATTAAAGCCAAGCAGCCTGCCTTTGATAGTGTAGTTTTCTCCCTTAGCATTTGAATACACCTTTAAAAAGAAGAAATCCCTCTCTATCCCATTTCAATGGCTCCTTATTTATTTTTGTCAGAGTGCAAGCTTGAGTACAAGGGATCCGGATGGCTTCCTCCTCAGTGGATACTGCCAATCTGGCATCTTGTTTAGCGACCATGTTGCCAGGTGCTTGATTTAATACGAAACCAGATTTTCCAAAGCAGAAAAAGAAAATAAATTATTTATTTATTTATAATTGCAATTATTCTGCAATTATAATGCAAATTAGAACAGAAAAATTAAGCAACTCCCTGTTTTAAAACAGCCATGTGACACCAAATGAAAAAAAGCCTCAATGAGATAAAATTAGTTAATTTAACTGATTGCTATACTTAATTGAAATAAAGTGATTGGCTTTAATGCCCTGCCTTCTTATTTTTCAGCCACATTTATTTAAGTATAAGCTTTCTGGTGCTCAGTGATAACAAAGTGCTCAAAAGCCAGATAGGGCTATTCCTGGAATTATCTTCTTCCAATAGAGAAACAAAACCAAAACATGACTTTGGAGCCTATTAGCCCAATTCACACTAATATTCATGTTCCACTTTGACAGGACTTTATTCTTCAGAAGCCTGCGTCATCTTCCTAGCAAGGCTGCATCTTGAAGTGAACCCAGATTTCACGCAGAGCACCAGCCAGGGGGGAAAAAACTGGATCTCAAAGAATGAATGACGATATTAAAATCTCAAAGAGCATTTAGTGTCTTCAGATTCTGATCTTTGCATTGTAGAAATGCCTGGTTGGTATTTTCTGGGTCTTTTCCTGAAATTTGCACTGGCATTGTATAAAAGGTACATGCTGAATGAAGCTGTAAATTGTTTAACAGCCAGTCTGGATAAGGAGTGAGTAGGGCTTTAAAAAAGAAAAGAAAAGAAAGCATCCTACCTCTGAAAGGCTGGAGGCAAGATCCTTTTTTTTAAACAGTTTTCACTGTCATCGGTGTCACCAATTCGAGGCTTGCCTTGTTTACCGGATGAAGGTTTTCACACTGTGTCAGTATTCTGCCAGGGTTCCACATTAAAATGAGCAGTTAGTACAAGCCAGCCATAAACATGGCAGATCTGTTAGACTGGCAGAAGCCACTGTGAGCTCCCTGGTGCAGCTTTTAAGCACTTGGCATGCTGTTAGCTCAAACTGGAGAGGGGGCTGCGCGCATCATTTGGACCTGAGTGCAGTGCACTTGAAATAATTACTTTAATCAGCAAAAGTTAATTACTTTAAATCATAAATTAATGGCAGAGCATTTGGCAGCATCTGATGTGTGTGGCGAAGCTGTCAAGCAAAAATCACAGGTGAACCTGCGACCCTTTCTCAATATCATGGGATGAAAGAAAGGCATGCACCTACTGTGCATGGCACTTCAGCTACCATTAAAAAGAACTCTTTGTAAGACTGAGAGCCACCACCTTAAACCGTCACCTATTTACAAAAAACAGGGAAGATAAGCAAGCAGATTGCTACTGGGCAAGTCCTGTTGGAGGGATTGGCCCTAGATAATAATAAGATGTTAAAATGGCATCTGCCTTTATTTTATAGCATAATTGGAAAGATGGTTAAAAGTAATAAAGCCAGCCGATATGCTTTACAAGTTAGTAGTTAGCAGTGTTTACCATGGATGAACTAAAGATTCCAAAGAAGACGTAACATATTTGAAATGGCGCGTGGAGACGCCATAGTAAGCAGATAAGCGATCTGTTAAAATGCATGAGACTCAGGATGGTGTTATTGGGGTGGGTAGAAGGAGAGGACAGTTTCTAAGATTTTCAAAAGGCCCTTTCTGTTATTTCAGAATTGCAGGTCTGATGTTGATTATCAATAAGAGTTAGGGCAGTAAGCAAAGAATGGAGAAATTGCCCCATTGTAAAAATAAAGTCAATATCCTAAGTGGACAGTTTCGTGCTGATGTTAGCCTCCATCCCAGATCTCCGTCTGTAACTGTCCTGGGCGATTCTGTCAGCATTTTTGCCTGAGGACACTTCTGATGCACAAGGAACATTTGGTATTATAGACCTGGAACAGAAGCATAGGAATGCAGCACAGAAAATTGTGAGAAGTCATTTTGTCATCTAATTATGGAAAACTTTGAGGGGAGATGGTGGAACTCATAATCCAAAGTTAATACCAGGTCTTCGAAAGGTCACAAAAGTCCTCCTTTCGGCATCCTATTCTAAGAGCATTAATAGATGTTTCTTGCTGAGCAAGAGAGACGCACAGCACTTGAAATCACAGAGGACCTTAACTTCCACTTTTATGACAAATCTGTGTTTAGATTTTTTAGATTGTTTGACTTTGGCTTCCATAGCTGTTCATTACCTCATTAGTGAAAGTCATATGATAGTGTATCATTTATTGTTTGGCATCTGGCATGTTCATCTATAAATTAATTTCATTTTATACCAGACAAGGTTAAAAGGTAGTACTGTAAATTCAAATGGCAAATAGAAAGCCAGCAGTCTCCCCTGCAAAACATACATGTTTTAAATAAGAGTTAAAATGAATACATGATAAAAATGGTAATATGGTTAAAGTAGAGCTAAATTAACTTGGAATGATACCAGTACAGTTTCATCCTGTGTCTCCTCAGTGAAAAACATATATTGAAGATATTTTTTGGTTGAAAATCCTAATATTATTTCTTCATAACACACATGCACACATCATACTTATAGTACATATCTGTCTGGATTTCCATTATCCAGCAACAAGAAATAGAGGCAACCAAAGACTGAGCAGTAAATTATTGCAATACATGGACATGCAACAATATGGTGACCCAGATGTTTCTGACCATCTGCCTGAATGCTTACAATACATTTTACCACACATCTGTAAACCATTACACATCTGCTATATGCTAGGTATTCTGACATTGCTGGAAACTAACTGCCTATGTGGTTTTATACCCAATCTGATATGTTACGCATAGTAATGTTCTTCTATATTCACTGTAGACACTGCATTTATGTCAAACTGTATCTCTGTGATATTTTTTAAAAAACGGGTTAGACTATTAATGTAAGAAAGAGACAGTCTCCTGTAATTTCCTTTCTGCCCTGGGTTGCATGGATTTTCTGACATTGTTTCTGATGAGAAAAATGTTTTCAATAGTAGGATAATGAATAGCGTATACTTTTTCTTGTGCATGATTGCCCATATTCATACACAAACTACTGATCCTAAATTTATGCTTAGAAAAATCATTCATGCAAGAAAAGGTTTAAAGACAAAGTGAACAGCTGTTTGGAAATTCAAATGAATGCTTCTGAGCAAGGATTTGTCCATCTCAACTGATAAAATTCTTATACTATTAGAGCTGCCAGCCTCTCTTAAATAACTTACCTAAATATTTTCATAAAGACCATGGCATTGTCCATGCCCATGTATAGACATGACTTCAGGCAATCTATGAATGGCACATGAAAGATGAACCTATTAATAGTTGAGAAAGAATATCAACTTCCAGGTGCCCCAGCATCCAGACAAACTAGTTCTTCTCACAATCCTATCTCCACTCATCACAGAATTAAAAATCTACTTAACTAAATAAAGCAATTTCTTGTATGCTACAAACATCATAGTCATCCAATATATACTTTCAAAATTCTAATAAGTCACTAAAGGGCAAATTGGCTGGAAAGAGAAAAGGAAAAAGATGTTTAAGTAAGGAAAAAAGAAAAATGGGATCACTATAAATAAAACAGATGTCCTACTTGTTGTCCAACAGACAGAAACCACTGGGTGATGCAGGAATACTACATAGTCTAATTTTTGCTCACAAGGGGACTGAAGCAGCATTCCTTTTATTGAAAGCTGAAACCTCTAACCATAAATCTGATTTGTGAGAAGACAGCCATAAAAAATATATAAGAAATCCTCCCATTATGCCAAACTGTTATTGGGGTGCAGAATGAGTAGCTAATTCATACAATAATTTGAGGCATTAACTGAAACATAGTTTGCTGCAGCCTGCTCGAATAGCTGTTATTCAATTCATACTTCTTCCTCTTATTATATTGCTGTGAATGCTGTTAGCTTTGCATTCAGTTCCAAAAAGTTGCTGAAGAGTTCATGGGAATCACATGGTCCTGCCATGAATTACCAACAAATGCTGCATCTGTGTTCCTCCAGTGCTCCAAAGTAACTTTTCAAAATCATTTCCAGTAATCTCCATTCCATATTGAAGGGAAGACAGGACGGCAGGGGATGAGATGGATAGATAGCATAGTCAGTGTGATGGGCGTGGACTTGGGTGGATTCCAGGAGGCAGTGCAGGACAGGGGGGCCTGGTGTGATGCAGTCAATGGGCACGCGAAGAGGCGGACATGACTGTGCAACTGAACAACAACCATTCCATAGCCCTATTTCTTAATCTTAACGCCTGGGCTTATCTGATAAACCTGATTGATGGGAGATTCAGGTTGAACAAAAACAAGTTTTTGATGCAGTTCAACTGTGAATTAACTGTGAAAAATGTTGGTGACTATTTCTTAGATTCATGGAGTTTCAGGGAAGATGCTAATTCCCCATGAATAGACTCATGGAAAAAGACAAATTCCTTGAGGGTAATTATCAATAATACAAGTATTTCTTATTATATGATATGCCCATATTCAGAAGGAGCATTCTACAAATGACCTGTTTCTTGATCATAAATGAGGGTAAATGACTTCACATATCCCGATTGTGAATTTTCAAAATATATCCAGCTAATCACAAAGAGAATTAGAATACTGGACCAAAGAGCCCATTTCTGAGATCGAGGAGGATTCAGTTCTTCTATTCTGTCTCATGATATGTTGTGCCAGCTCATTAGTATTTGCTAATGCTAGTTTTTGAGCAATAGCTCCATTTGCCATGTGTTGTGTCTACTAAATCTTATCCAGATAAAGTCAGGGCAGATAAGCTGATCAGCTTAGCCTTTGGTCATCTTAAAGCCAACTATATTATATTTCCTCCAAAAAAGAAAAGCTTATAATTGGATTACACCTGATAAGCAGAACTGTGCTATAAAGTGGTCTCACTATTCTCATAGTGATTGTTACGCAGTCCATAAGAATTATAAAGGATCTAAAACACATACACAAAATAATTATTATAGATGATTATGAGACTACATGTATTGGATATTATTATATCAGTATAAGGAATTATTTTTGCTACTTATCCAGTAACAGTAACAATTAGGACCCTTTCATAATCGGTCTATGAAAGAGGATTGTCACAGTGCCTCTGATGACAGATTTCTTTAGTGCATTGACTTTAAGAAGTGTTCAACTTTGTTTCAGAGTAAAATTACACAAGGTAGTACTTTGACAGTATTTCCTGGTGATGAGCAAATTCCATGTAGCACTATATTTTGATTACGTTGCAATAAAATATGTAGTAAAAGGATGAATGTGCAGGTAAGAATTACCAGGCTTTAGAAACAGAGATTAGTTTGGAAAAGAAACAAGATGTAATTGTTCCATTTTCACCTCCACTGAGTGTTGGATTATGAATTGTGCCAATGAGTAATTCTTTAGTTGTTTAACATCTAGCCTGAGAATGGGTACTATAGTGTTGAAAATAAATTGCCTTGCTGTTCTAGGGTTTTGGGTTGCATAGTTCCTAAAAATAAATGTTCCTTACTGACTCTTATGATATCACAGTATTTTAATACAGACAACTCACTTCTCAAATACATGCCTGCAATAGCCTGCTGCACACTGAGTTGTTAAAAGTTGTTAAAAATAAACTGTTCACAATTGGTGAACTTTGTTGGGCTGATGTCAGTATGTAGACTTTTTGTTCAGTGAATTTTCCACACACAAATGCTTTTCTATTCTTTGAGGTCTGGATTTTTGTGACTGCAAATATACTGCAATAACTGAGTATGATAGAATATATGGTACATATAAGGTATGGAATAACTTATTTGTCTCCACATGTTATTTCAAAGCTGCATGATTTGGCAATGTTTATCTTAGGTTCTTGTTTCTAACATTGCATTCTTGCAGATTAGTGATTGTTTTGGCTATTGTTGCTGTGGTTAGCATTTTAAATTTCATTCCCAAATACTTTTTATTGTCTTGAAAAATCATTTTTATTTTATTATTTTCATGTCTTTTTAGGACATGAAAATAATAAAATAAAAATGTCTTTCAAGGTCTCTTAGAAAGACAACAAAATCCTCTGTGTTTTGTTTTATAATGTAACCACTGGAATCTGTGAGTTATGAGTAACTCATGATAAGGCTATCGATATGTTTTCCCCATCCTAACAAAAACTTTTTGCAGAAAAAAAGACTTTCTATGTAATAATATTCATATATGAGGTTGAAAGCAACTGTTTGAGGTAAATGTACATTGAGGAATGTAAACTATTTCTTATATGTACTTTTTGTAAACTGCTTTTTCCTTATTTGCATCACACATAAAAATTACACTTTCTTACTCTTTAGTTTAACATTTTCCTAAAGGCAGAAATATTTGTATCTCTTTTAACAAAAAAGAAAAAAATGTATTCCACATCAACCAAATCAAAATATTTCTGAGTTAAGTTTTGTTTATCACAACACAATGAACTGATTTCACAATAAACTCTTTGCACTTTTGTTGTGGGCTTATAAAACTTCAGATATTCAGAAGCAGGAATAAAAGAAGGCAGGTGATGAGCATCACTGCTAACATTGAAGCCATTCCCTCAAAAACCTACAGGAAAGAAGAACTCTAACTGAAGAATGCCTTTCAGAGATTGGTGCTGCTGTTCCAAGGCTTTCTTTGTAATAGATTATCCTCATTAAGAGTAAAAAAAATGAGAAAAGAAAGAAAATATGGGCTGAAGATGAAGGTACAGCTATGAAATTTGGATACTTCAGGAAATTACCACAAAACAGTGCACACTGCACATCAAAAAGCCATTTTGGAAGCAGACATAGCTTTTGGAAGTGTTTTCATTCCCTGTTTTGATGCTAATATAAGAAAAATAAAAATTAGAGAAGCAAGATTTAAGTGGTTTTAAAAAGTCTTGAAATAATGCACATAAATAGTGAAATTCATTTCACTGAAAACATCATCCAAAGAATACTGTCATTCAGATTACAGTGTGATGTTGAGAACTTTCAAGAAAGTACATATTTTTAAATGATCTGCTTTAAAAAAATCTTCTTTAATAAATGCTTCATGATATTAATCATTTAGAATATTTTGCTTCCAAACAATGGACTATGCTATTGTGATCAACAAATTGTAAAGTAACATTTGCCAATATTTTACATAATTGCAGGAGTTTTGGTAAACTTAAAATAAGATGGTCTGGGGCTGAATTACATGCACCAAATGCTTCCAAATTCTGTCCCCAATGAAAACTCAGCTTTTCCTTATTTTACTGCCAATTATCTTATGCCAGCAGTGTGTTGAGATGGCATTATGTGTTGATGAGCATGGCAGCTTAATTGTTGTTGTGTAGACATCAGGGGTTTAAATTATTAAATTACAATGTACATTATTGTTGCAAACATCTTCAAATAAAGTACAGAAGTTGTTAATCCATAAATTTTTAATCTTTATTTTTCCTTGTCAACTAACTATTCAGGAAGTTCCTTTACAATACAATTTTATTAATATTCCTTTCTGGACATGAATTAAGGAAACTTGATACAAAGGATGGATTTAACAGAAGCAAGCTTTTCCTATTTCTTTCTATCACCCCCTTTTCTTCAGCTACCTAGACTGTTTCAAATTGAGAAAAATCCAATTGCTATTTTAATCATTCCAATGTGTCCAGTGTGGGAGATGAACTCAAAAGGTGAATATTAAAAGTAGTTGTGGAATACTGTCATTTCATGAATGAACACATAATAGCCAAAGGCAAAACTGGAAGGCAACTTCAGTTCCAATCAGTGTTTTCATTTTATTCAAACCAGATTAGAATTCCTGGAAAGAAGCCTACATATCACATCTTTAATACTAATTTTCATAAACTCCAGTAAAATTGTCAGGGTGAATCAATTGTTTGATATAAGCTTCCTGTACAATTTACAGATGTGTTTCCCTGTAGCCCATTATTTAGTGCAGAACCAGATTTGGAAATTTAAATTTCCAAATTTGAGGATAGTGTTTGTTCGTCTTTGTGCTAGTTTCTGTTGGCACTCATCTGTTGATTAAAATTTACCCTTTAACACTTGTACAGCAATCTTCATCTAACAAAGTGCCTGTGAAAGTTTCTGTTATAATAAACATCTTATTTTTTAACAATGCCATGAGATTCTTTGATATTCCTCATCTCCAGACACAGGAACATCTGCTGTTGTTGATTTACCTTAGCATGGCAGAACGTTTAATGCAAAATAACTTCCTAATAGTTGTTCACCTTCCCTTCATCCCTGTGAAAAAAGAAATGTCTTATGTCTTCACAAAAAGCTGGTCATTACCAATTTTCCATTTAAATAAAAACTTTATTTTCTGTTTAAATAAATAAATGAATGAACATGTCTCTTCATCATTATTTAGATGTTACATACTTCTAGTTTTCATTCTGGAGAAAGCAAGTCAATAGACAGCAGCACTCTATAAAAGAAACCCAGACATTTATTCTGCTTCAGAAAGAGATCAAAGCTTTCTAAGTATTTGCACAAATAGCATTTTGTTTTTTTGTTTCCAAGGGAGAAGAGGGCCAGCAATTTGCTGTCCTGCCAATTGTTCTGCCAACCCCATTCTGTGAAACCATTTAGATGAAAGAAAAGCAAGCATATTTTCACGTTCTTTATTTCAAAAAAATAAATAATCCCACAAGTATGACATTATGAAATGTTATATTATTCCTAAGTAAAAAAGGAGGGCTGGGAAGTGGCATCAGGGAAGTGGGTCACTTTATAGAAAAATGTTTGGGGGTGATATTTGGAGATCTCAGTCCATTTGCACTGTTCCAGTTTAGGTAGTATCAGCACTTCCATCAAAGGGCCATTAGTTAAGGTTTATAACTCATCTGTAAAAATTTGCTCCAGTTGCAACAATGTGGCATGTAATTGTCTCCCCACCCCACCCAAATTGCTTAAAAACATGTTTTTGCTGTATTTTCTGACACAAATATAAATATCTAGTGTTTAAGATGTTTTCAATACTTGTAAACGTTAAAAACATTCTTCATTATTACAAAATAAAAGGGTTTGTTTTTTAAATAAACCCTAGGGAAACTTGAGTGCATCCCTGGAGATTAGTTTTTGTTGAAGTTAAACACTGAAGAGTCTACTAGTATAACTTTGCCGAAAAATTCTTATCTTCTTTTAGGTAGCCTATTAGTTACATTGGTGCAATTAATTCAATAAATGCAACATATGATTAATATGTATGCAACTCTTCTATATGCTATCTTGAAATGAACAACAATCATTTTTTAAAGGAAAGGAAGCATCATTTAATTCAAAATTAGACTTATATAACAGGACACCTACATTATTATGTAACCAGTTTATTTAGAGGAAAAATACATTAGACTGGGCAAAATTATTCCTACAAATGGAGTAAAACATTAATTATATAACAGGATTAGAAAGCAAAATTAGAATAAGTGACAAGAGCATGTAACCAAGCAGATCTGGTTATGTAAGGAAGGCAAAGCCAATTAGAGTGATGACAACACTTCATTATACAGTACATTGAGGACAGTTTTTGCTTTATTTTATAGACTTCTATGAACTATGAGATGTTTCAAAAATACAGCTTCTATAAAATGAGCTCTTCCATTTCGTATTAGTGCTAAAGGTAATTAAATTCTACTAAAAGTATTAACAATAACTAGATGTTCAAATCTCAGTCTTATTGGAGTGTTTTATAAAATGTCTTGTTTATGTGATTTTATTGGGTTTTTTTACAATAATGTTTCTCTAGCAGTATAAATATTCTAAATCAATAATTGAACCACATACAATATTCAAATTAATTAATATTTACATTTTATGAAGCTATGTGCTATAGCTTTTTTCAACACAAGATATATATATACTACTGTTTCCCCATACAAGACTATAAAAGTGGCAAAATTTCATAATCTAGTACACATTTTCTATTTGGGGTGTATCTTGAATTGCATATTTCTTCCCCAGATCTCCTATCTGATAGTAAAAATTACTTAGACATTATTCTTGTTACCCAAACATGTTACAACTGTTATATGAATAAGAAACAAATAATTAGGACTTGAAGCATACCAATAGAAGAGAATATTTGTAGCTCAGGGTTGAACTGTGAAGTCCTTGGTGCTCTCTGAGCTTGGTTGTTTTCCTGCAGATGTTTCATTACCAACACTAGATAAGATTATCAGTGCTAGAAGGGGATGAGGTTTGCTTTCTTTATATACTGGAGGCTTACCCTGCCGGTGTTGGGGAGAGTGTTCTTGGTGGTTCTTTGGTTGGGCTGTTGTTTACTGTTAGCTTGTTTGTCTGAGTTGCTATTTCCTTGACTGTGATATTGTTTCTTCTTGATTGTTGGTCTAGTGTTAATCTTTATTATTAATCTGTTTATCAGGCCGTTGATTGCTGGTGAGGAGGTATTTTGGTCTTTTTGTTTCCTTTTGATTGTCTCTTTTGAATGGTATGTAGATGTTATTTCTATGTGCCTGTTTATGGCTGATTTGTCTGAGTGCCAGGCTTGCAGAAATTCTCTAGGAATTTTGGATTTGGCTTGGTCTAAGATGCTCACAGTTTCCCATTTGACACTATGGTTAATTCTGTCCATGTGTTGTGAAATTAAGGAGTTTTCCTAATGTCTTCTGAAATATAATGAATAAATTCATGCATATGATACAGTCATGTAGACATATCCATATATATGTTAGAAACCATGATGCAAAAAAATCAGAAACACTTTCTCTGCCTCCAGTTAATCATATTAATAATTACTCATTAAATAGAATTTCTTGTAAATAAGGGAGCTGTACTGCAATTATAAAATGAATGATCAATCCATCTGTCTATAGTAACAATTCATTGTTACACAGATGTTCTCCTTCCTTTATTTTTTGGCAAAAATAACAAGCAGAAGGAACTGAAGGGGGAGACAAGATAGAAATGGAGGAAAAGAAAAAGGTAGATGGTAATGAGATACAGAGAAGAGGGTACTTGACAGGGAAGCAAGGAGAAAAGATGTAAGCTCTGTTTCAGTGTCACAAAAAGGCATACTCAGCAGAAAAGAAGAACTTCCTAAACTCTGATTAATTTTCAAAACTTTTCAGCAGCAAAGTCTGAAGTCTTTTACACCTTTTTCCCTTTCTTTTGTATTCAGTGACTTCCTTTTTTTGTCAGTAAATGTAAAATGTCTCTTTCAATTCTAAATAAATATTTGGGGAAACAAAACATCATCTACCTATCAGGTAAATATGGAGAGTATTCATGGTGCAGCATATCCCATATGAATTTGTGTTTTATCTTGGATGGTTGAATCTCTTCTTGTGTCTGAAATCATTAATCTAAAAACAGTGCCATAGAGATTTAGCAATGGCAAACAATGGCATTTAAAAATGATTTCCCTATTGCAAATTTCCTACAACCTGTCAGTTCACACCATAATATCTGGAAGCTCTTATCACATGGATTTCCCTCATTTTATTGACAGTAGCTATGTACATATTTGCTTCAAGCTTATGCAAGCTGAATAAGTAAAGATGTGACATCATTTGGCCAGTTTGTGTATACTTTAGGAGAAAAAACTAGTCCAAGCAATGCCAAACTTAATGGAAACCTTTGTTGTGCAACTGCTTGTCCGATGTCTTGTGCAACAGTTTGTGGAATGGGAGGTGCAAAGTCTTGTAGAACCTCTTTAAAGCATTGGCTGCTGATGTTTGTGCAAGGCTGAAAACTGATTTACAAATGAAACAAGTTTAGTAATAGAAGAATACAGTAATACTGTTGGATGCAACCTACCTGCTCCTGCTTGGTGAGAGTGGGGTCTTGAACATAAATATTACAGAAGAACCGCTCTGTGTGTGTGTGTATGTGTGTGTTTGTCTGTGCACACACATGAGAGAGAGAAACAGAGAGAGAGAGAACGTTATATTTATGGATTGCACACTCCGGTGGAATTAGCTCAGGGGAGTTAATAAAATAAAACAAGACTATAATGCCTCTCTCTACATGGCCCTAAATGGTTTAAATGGGAAAGTTTTTTAGGCCTCCATACTAAAAATCTCCCCTGCTTTAGGATGTCCACAATTGTTTGGCCTGCAAGAAGTGAGGAAAGGGTAAATATTTGTTTGCTTATTTATATTTGTTTGCTTACTTAGAAAATTTGTATGGCTGCCCAACTCACTCACAGGTTACAGAAATGAAATACAAAATACAAAACCCAACAAACCCTTACTGCCCTGGAAACAACCAGACAAACACTTGATGGGCTCCATATCACGATGGGGGTCCCATGGCAAATGCATGTCTTCAGAGCCTTTTGAAAGAGTGTCAAGGTCTTATCTCCAGGGGGATGGTGTTCCACAGGGGGAAGCCACCACAGGAAAGGCCCTTCTTCTTGGTCATATTAAATTGACTTTCTCGGGGGAGGGACCATCATATAACTTGCCTCCTGCTCTGGTGGGTCAGGTAATTGGAAAAAGATGGTCTTGCCCACAAGCCATGAATGGCTTTAAAAGTGACAACCAGCACTTTGAACTGGATCTGGAAGTAGATCACCAATCAATCCAGATATCATATGACTGTTCTGTGGCTGCAACAGCACTTGGTTCTGTGCAAATCCAGACTTTCACAGAACCAAGTGCTGTTGCAGCCACAGAATAGTCATATGATGTTTCCAGAAATTGAAGCCCCCAAATACTAATAAAAGGTCTCAACAGCCAAGGGGACAGCCAAAATTTCAGCCAGCAGCCTACACACTTGATAACACCAGCATCCATATGAGTAGGTTCGGCTGTTAGTAAGAGCCGAGGGAGCTTGTCCTCTCTGTCAGTTCTGCCATCATCACACGACCCATGCAATCTTCTGAAGCCATGGCAGTTGACTCTAGGGCTCTTGGACTAGAGCTTGGGTGCAGCTATTCCCAGAGCAAGGGAAGTAGTCCATTGAGATTCAGGGAAATCTGGGGAGAGTCCAGAAGGAGTTCAAGGGAATCAAATGTCCATAAATCTTCAATCTTCTCTCCTCCATTTCTGCTCTTTCTTACTCCTCTCCAGTCTCACTGATTTCTTTGTTCTTCCAATTATCCACTTCTCTGCCAATTCTTGTCTAACCTCTCATACCCACCTTCCTCTTATCATCTTCCTCCACTTTGTAAACCTACCTCAACACCCAAAGCTCTCCAAAACCCTTCTCTGCAAAATCCCCCTGGAGTGAAGTCAATAAATACCACACACACTGCCACTATCTTACATATGCCCCTTGTATGTAATATAGAATCAAGAGAAATAACAGAAGTCCAGCCCCAGATCTTCTTTAATGATATAATGCCTGTTTTTGCAAATGTCATGTTAGGTGTCTGTGAGCATTGAAGCAATCTAGGACTGAGCTTAGATGAGCTATAAAGTTTGAGGTTATTATTATCAGTACACAGTGGTGCCTCACAAGACAAGACTAATCCGTTCCGGAAGAATGCTCTTAGCGTGAAATGCTCTGAAAGCAAAATGAGGTTTCCCATAGGAAACAATGGAAAGTAAGATAATCCATTCCACGCCTCCAAAAATATTCACCTAAACATCATTTTCAATGGAATTTGATGTAGAAATGATTGTCCCTAACTTCTGAAACAAGTAACCATGATTAACACATGATATAA
>JANHZU010002210.1:135224-151330 GCA_032468055.1 Acrochordus granulatus | reverse complement strand
AATCAAACCTGATTGCTCTTTGGAGGGACAGATATTGAAGCTGAAGCTCAAGTACTTTGGCCACATAATGCGCAGGGGGGACTCATTGGAAAAGACTGTGATGCTGGGAAGGATTGAAGGAAAGAGGAGAAGGAGATGGCAGAGGATGAGATGGATCGATAGCATTGTCAGTGTTATGGGCGTGGGCTTGGGAAGACTCCGGGAGGCAGTGCTGGACAGAGAGGCCTGATGTAATGCAGTCAATGGGATCCAAAGAGTCGGACATGACTGTGTGACTGAACAACAACAATAAGAGATTTCCTAGAGTTACTTAATGAAAAGTACAAATGGTCTTGGATAAAGATGATAAGAATTTCAAGAGATGAGGCAAAGAGACTTAAAAAAACTGTAGTTAGATTTTTATCTGTGGGATTTAGGGAGGAATAAGGAAAAAAACTACAAAATTGGTTTATTTAATTGTGATTAAATAATACATTGCTTTCTTTGGTAAAGTTTAATGATGAGGGTTAGGGTTAGTAGTGTAATTCCCAAATATAATTATCTAAAATTAGGAGTATGTAAGGAGAGTTGAAAGGTAACTGTTGAGGCAGTTTTCTTTAAAAGCTCAACAAACCTGCTGACCTACAGTAATTTTGTAATACTGATCATACATCAATTAGTCATCTCAAGGTGGAAAAATCTATCTCATTCAGTGTGAAAATAAGGAATTACTAGAAGCCGGTGTTGTGATAAGCATGGAGCAAGTCTGACAAGATCATGAAGCAAGTGCTCTCCAGTAGCAGAGCTTTGTTTGTCTCTAGTGCATCCATAATACCAGGAAGCAAAGAAGGAAAAATGGCAGCACTATATGAAAGAGATGCAGTCCAGAGGTGAAGGACATGCTGTTTCAATTGCTCAATCTTCCCTTATTGACCAAAATCACTGGAAAATCCACTTTCCTTTTAACGTCCTGGGTAAAGAAATTGGAGTAATTGCTATTGTTAACAAAGGTGTTGTCTGCATAGTGAAATGTGGAAGCATGTATGTTCAAAACAATAAACAACAACAAAGGTGTTTATTAATTAAAAACAATTAACAAACAACAAAGGTGTTGTCTGCATAGTGAAATGTTGAAGCATGTATGTTCAAAAGGAGAAGTGCCTTCTGATCAGCATCCTGATCAGAAGAAATATGAATGATGCTGGAAGATCAAACACAATTCTCTCATATTCTTCAGAGTATTTTGCCATTAGAGAATGGCTATAAATCACAGCACTGATGCTGAAAAGGGTGACATTACACCAAGTGAGGGTGGAGTAGCAGCCTTTTTTGGTAATGCAGATATGTTATAGATCATAGTGAATCACATAAATACTCATTCTTTGCAGAGGGAAATAAGTCATACATTTGTCTGTTTGATTTACCATTTTAACTTAGAGCAGAGATGGCATGCAGCCTGCATTCTGCCTCCAGCATTATTTCTTATGACATCCACTGTTCGTCCAAGCAAGATTCTAAGATGTTTGTGAGTCTCATAAACTGATTCAAAACAGATAGAAATAGAAAAAGGAGGAAGTGCCCCTTAATGGGATAAATTATCAAGATGCTTCGAGTCATTTTTGAAGTTCTTCTTTGGGGGATTCTAACTTTATGGGGCAACTGACAGTTACATTCTGTTCTTTGGCCTGCTAGCTAGAATATTTGGCAAATATATCCCAAATGAAGGAAAATTGTGATAGATTAATAATTCAGTACGAGGCCTGGCTTAAAATGCAGGATGTAGAAACAACTGGGAAGGCTGATTTGTTGTCTCTGTTATCTAGACATTAGTTGACAGGACAGACCAATAGGGTTCCTCCTGAGGCTGCAAATGTGGAGGAAGCAGGTCCTTTGATCTGAAAGTAAAGACATGTGAACTGCATGGGGTGAATATTTCTAAGTGATAGCTAGGAATTTTTATATGGTAGAGATGAGAATATTATAGATGACATTCTCAAAAATATCATAGATGTGTTGAGCGGTGGGGAGTGGAATGTGGAATTGTATTTATTTATTCTTTTTTTTTCTGTGGGTATACATTATATGTGTAGATCATATAGGGGTGGAGATGTATTTATAATACATTAAAAATTAATATCGGACTGGAAGGACAAGCGAACCTAGTTGGCTTGGTTCCTAGAAGGCTAGTTCCTTCCTCAGATACCTGGTGGTTTAAACTTTGAGCCCCTCTGCCTATTGATGTCATTGCTAAATACAGATCAATTCCTAGTAAGAATGGTGTCCTCCATAATATGGACTTGAAGGACCTGATTACTGAGACCTGGGTAGGTAGGCTGGAGGGAGTTGACTTAACCCTACATTGCCCATCTGTTTGTCCAAGCAGCACCAACTCAGTTAGGGATGAAGGGGAAGTGACAGTAGTCCGCAGATGGTCCAAACCATCTTGCTCACAGAATGCATCTCTGAAGTAAGTTGAGAGAGAGACTTTATCTCACATTGGGCTTCAAGTAGTAGAAATCTCACTTTGTTCTCCAACAGCATACCTAATAAGGCTGAGTTGATTTGCAGTAATCTTTTTTGTGGAGCTTCAAGACATGAAAGAGACCAGGAACTAGAGTTGTAGTTCATTATTATCCATCATAAGGCCAATCAGTATTCATGAAAACATTTGATCATTCCTGATTGTAAATCCTATGAAAAAGGCTTAGATTGCAATTTCCATTGCATCCTCAAGTCGCCATCCAGCCAAACTTTTTCGAGTGTTTAAAGTGTTCCTGTAAGCTGCACTTGGTTATTCACATAAACTAGACTTCAAAAACTTGTGAAGACTTCACAAACTTGAAATTACAAAATTTCAAGGTTAAAATTGTTTGTCTGTATATGGATTGTGCCCTGCTTTACCTCCTTAAATGACACTGCTTTCACTTTTAATCCCAAGGATCTGTGCAAGATGATTGCAACTATCTGGCTTATTATTTATTCTCCTGACATTTACTCATCTTAATTTAATCAAGCTGTGTGAGGGGAGATGAGTACATAGATATAGAAAGTAACCAATACATTTTTACATGCTGGTTTAGGGCTACCAGCCTTAAAAGACTCAATGATACGCCCAGTTCTGGTAACACCCTCACTAATCCACAGGTTTATAACAAATGACTTCTAAACATATATTTCCCTATTTTTGGCAGGTATTTGCAGATATTCTTGAAAGAAATAATTCTTCACAGTCTGATTCTAGAACTGAATAAGCCTTGGTCATCCTAGTGACCAGTGGGGACAAAGCACAGGGAGTGAAATTATGCTGATCTTGATCTCTCAGGGTCTTTTAAAATTACTCAGAATGTAGTTTTGAATAGTCCTGTCAAATTTATGGCTGCCAACTCAAAATCATGACTCTGCAGCTAACAACAGTTAAAAACCCCATAAACACCATAAATACATAATACACAAACAGTGACCAAAAAAGGTAAAGGTTTCTCCTGCCAGTTATGGTCAACTCTAGGAGAAGGTGTTCATGTCCAGTTCACAGCCGAGATTTGTCCAAAGATGCTTATATGGTCATGTAGATGGCATGACTATACACCAAAATGCACAGAACACTGATCTTTCCTACCAAAGGTGGCACCCATTTATCTACTTGCATTTTTACATGCTTGCAAACTGCTAGGTTGGCAAGAGCTGAAGCAACTAATGGGAGCTTACCCTATTACACAGTGGCACTTGAATCTCGACTTGCTGAGCTGCCAATCTTCCAGTTGACAAGCCCAGCATCTTCATCACTTGGCCACCACACACACACCCCAGCATCAGCCACCAAGGTAAACCCTAAAAAATATCAAATCAGCATCAACATAATAATTTCATGGTTTCTGCCATACATTCCGAAACCCTTGCATGGTGACAAAGCTGTATCTTCAAGGTCTTATAAACAATTTAACAACTGGATTAACCCTTAGACCACCAGTTCCCAAACTTTTTTGGCCATGGAACCCTTCAGAAGACATTTTTTTCTGATGGAACTCTAACTCTATCCCTGATTTTTACTAAACATTGTGAAGCCCCAACATTTATCCTTCTTTCATGTACTCTAATTGCCTGAGTGTTTTGCATAATAAAGTAGGTTTGGAATAAAGAAAAAACCTTTTAAATATAACCAGAAACCTCTATTTTGGTACAAGGAAATACTGGATTTATACCTAATGTAATGAATAAAATTGTTTCATTTTTGTACTTAAAATAGTTTTGAAATTGGGCTTTATGTATGAGAGCTGAATACATAAATCAAGGATGGCATCAAACTTTCTACTAAATTTGTTTTTTGGTATAAGCATAAGCTGAAAAGTCTGATTTGCAACGATATGTGGACATGAGGGGGAGAAGAACTTGGCTAGTTTAGCAACTATATGTCAATCAGTCCTATCCAAAAGTCATTCAGTACCACAGATTCAAATTTCATTTTTAAAGCAGAAGTATATTGAATTTCAATAAAATTTCATACTCTGGTTGAGGTTTATTTTGGTTGATAAATGGGTTTTGCACCGACTCAGTGTTCCTGTTGGTGTCTGGGAAGTACTCCAACAAGGATTTCATGAGGTGCATTAAATGCTCACAAATGTTTTTGTGCAGCTTCGATTTCCAAATCATTTTCACTCAGAAACTGGGCCAGGAAAGGAAAGCATTCAAAGTTTTTCTCATTTACACTTCAATCCAAAAGTTAGGACTGCTTTTTAATGAAGTTATTTTGTTTCTCACTGTGAGCTTGGTTGTATGTTTCTGCTGTAAAGATGTAGTAACTTCATTAAGTTTCCCGAATATGTCAATGAGGTAAGCACATCACATGAGCCACTTCTTGTTGCATAAACATATTTGCTAGGCATAAAAAGGTCTTCCCCTATGGAGAAAACCAGAAGCTTGTTGGGCAGCTCAAAACACCTGGCCAGGACTTTGTCTCTTGAAAGCCATCTAACTTCTTTGTGAATTAGAAGCAATTGATGTTGACTTTCCATTTCTTCACAAGCCTTTGCAAAAAGTCTTGTTTGGAGTGAGAGAGACTTTACATACATTTTACAGCCTCATTAAGAATATCCTTTAAGTTAGGTGGAATGTTCTTTACCACAAAGGTATGCTGATGCAAGATGCAGTGACTACTGGTACAATTGGGAAAAACATTTTATTTTATTATTGAAAGGATGCCATTCCTTTCAATTTTCCCACCATTGCTGCAGCCCCATCACTGCATACATTAACACACTTATCCAATCAAGATTGTGTTTATGCATGTAACAACCAATGATTTAAAAAATTTCTTCCCTGTTTGCATTGGTCTCCAAAATGCACTTAGAAACAAATCTTTGATAGATTCTTTGTAATGTTACTTCATAAAAACAAGCAATATCGCAAGTCTGGTGATATCTGTACTTCCATCCAGTTGCATTGAAAACATTTTACAATGTTTCAGTCTCTGAATTAATTCATCTTCAATGTAGTCTGAGATTTTATGAATACAGTTGGACACAGTATTGTTAAAACATTGATCTGCTGCAACATTTTTTGCTGCCTCCTCTCCAAGCACACAACCATTTCTTTCACATGTGGTTTGAAATTGTATGTGGTTCCCCAGCATGGGCAATCCTGTAACTTAAGAGAAATTATGCTTCAGTTGTGTTTTCATTAAGGGTCTTTGCATATTTCTGTAAACAAGCCACAGTGGCATCTTGGACTTTTTATTTTATTTCTTAAATTTATACACAATCAAAGTAACTCTCAGCAGCTTACAATAAAAACTTCCTTGTGTTTTTTTCAAAAAAACAATGTCCTTTTCCTTTAGATGTGGGTGGTTTGTTTCCAGGTGTTATTTCAGCTTAGCCAGTGCCAAGGAACGGTTAAGGAGGATTTTGTTGCAAATGACGCATTGTCAGAGCAGGTGTTCTGTACTTCCATTAGGAATAAATACTAAAGATAGATAACATTCATCATATTTCATTTTTTTCAGAAGATTTTAAACCTTCATCTTTGATCCTATCACTAGTTGGTAAGTTTGCTTCTTGACCTTCAGTACCAGGGTCATCTTCCATTGCAGTTGTGCCCTAAAATGAATAAAATAATAAAACAGAGAGGTTACTCCAAGCTGAATCAGTTTGCTCACAGAAAAATTTAATTCTAATATCCTTGTATTTTTTCTTACTGAACTGCAATGAAGAACATCTTCTTGAATCTAATCAGGTCCAGGTAGCAGTGTCCCAGTAGAGCTACTAGAAAGTTGCACTTGCTATGTTTTTAGCAGTTGAAAGTCCACTATCTCGAGCCAGTTATCAATGGTGTTAGCAGCTTCCTAAAATAGTAAGTAAATTGTAAGTACATACATAGGTAGATTCTATGTTATTGGCCAAAATTATACCCCAGATTTAATGCAATTTGTTTAATTAAAAATATATTCTGGATCATTTTATGCTAATTTAAATATGTCTTCCAATTTCCTATATAAGGTCAAGATGTTGAGTTGAACTTAACTGAATAGAGTAATGGCACACTAATATTTATAAGATAACATCCTTTTGGATGTTGCTAGAAAAGCTAAGAGCGCTCTAGCATGCATACGAGGAGCTTTCTTGGAACATCCATTGTGGGAATAATCCTATCCAATCTTAGTCAGCTGAACTTTGATGAACTTTGCTTCCTGCAAATATTCCAAGAATTAATCCCATCAAGGCATTATCCGGACTGAGTGTTTCTTCCTATAGATATGGCATCATGTGGGCAAACCCATGAACCACCTATTTACAGAGTAAGCAGAGACTTAGAAAGATAATTCTGTGGGGAGACAATACTGCCTTTTAAGTTTGTAATTCGGTCTCTGGAAACTAGAATAAGGAATAATTAACTCTTGCCCAAATGACCTATCTGATTGTATTGTATCCACATCCTGCAACTAAATGATGTATTATGTCACATATGAATAAAAGAGGAAGAGAACTCAGGGAAGCAAGAAAGCAAGCAAGCAAATAAGCAAGCAAAAGCAAAGCAAGAATCTGCTTCTGCTCATCTCCTATCCCTCCATTTTCTAAGCATCACTTTTTCTCATCTCCCTTCTTTCTTGTCTCATCCGATGCCTGGAACACTGACAGATCCTGTCTGCTAAGTGTTTCATCCAGTCCTCAATAAGTGGGGCGCTGGATCCTGTCTGCTACATCTAGATCCCATCTTCATCTGGTCCTCAAGAAGTGGGGCACTGGATCCCAAATCACTATAATCCATGTGTTTTCTTGGAGAGGTTATGTGGGTCTGAGATGCTGCATTATGACAAAAAACTTCAATTAGTGAGTAGGTATTTGGTGATATTTCATCCTCCCTCTACCTTTGTATTAGAGTTCTAGGAAGCAAATGACATGACATGATGAATTTCTTTGTTTGCTGCTTGGATGCCAACTGACAATAGTTGGCCTCATGTGGTTTTATTTTAAAACTCATTTTAAATTTGATTTTTTGCAGAACCCCTATGATGTTTTTGCAGAACCATAGGGTTCTGTGGAACACAGTTTGGGAACTGCCACTCTAGACCATAAGAATGTAGGATGTTTTGGGGGAGGTGCCAATGCTTTGAAGATGTTTAGCATTACATCTCTATTGCTTCTAAATCAGAAAATTAATTCATGTTTTCAACACATATCTAGATGCATGATGTAAGCATGAAATAGGAACCATATTTGCCATCTTCCAGTTGCCCAGAATCTATTTCAACATTTCTCAAAGATAAAATATATTGGCTTGACTGCACATTTCATCCTAACAATCAGATTCAGTCTAACTGGTGCTAGAAAATTGAATTCATTTAAGATCAGTATGTATTCCTCATGTTTCTATTAAGTTTGTTTCTTTCACCAGTTCCCAGTAGAGTGATAAAAATATGCATCCTTTTTTTCAGAAGACTCAGCCAAAAATAGTTTTTTCGTAGTACTGTATTTCTTTGTTATTTTAATCATTTTTGCCATTTTCACTGAGCAGCTTGTATATTATTTTTATATGATCATTTTTAAATGATCATTTTTAATAATCATTTAATCATACCTAAAGAAGTCTTCTTTGTTGCTCCTAGCCTCTTTCGCTAACTTCAGTTCATTCTGAGTTTTAGCCTTCTTAATGCCATTCTACAAATCCAGGTTTTCAGAATACATTCTTCCTCTTTCATCTCTCATGTCCTTTTTTGATTTTCAGATTTTTATCAAGATTTTTGTAAGACTCTGTTGGATTCTTCTGCTGCCTTCCATATTTTTCTTCATCGGAATGGTCTGTCTGGTGCTTTTAATATTTTGTTTCACCCATCTTGAGTTGTTTTTCCCATTACTTTCTCTTCCCTGGAATCATCAATATTCTGAATTTATTAATGCCTTGAAGGCCTGGATATTTGCTTTATTACATTTAGCTTTAGTTTCCCTTAATATTACAATCACTTTCTCTCAAAATTCCAATGACTTTCACTTTGTCTATTAAGTCTTGCCTACTGGCTATGATCAGGTTAAAAAATAGCAGATCACTTTGTATTTTCAGGTCAGTATCTTTATACAATAAAGGTTTCTTTGTGGCAATAAAGAGATATGTACATAGTTTGATCATTGCCATAGTTATGCTCTGCTCAGTATTGCATTTGTCATCAAAATATATAACCTGAAGAAACCTGATTGGAATTTAATGAATTCTTTAGCATACACTGAGGAATTTAATGATTCTTTAGCATACACTGTGAAAGTTAGGAAATAATAACTTATAGGGCTTCTGTATGGAATTCTGTCCCTTGTTTCTTTAAATAGGTATGAGTGTTGTAAGGGACAAATGAAAGGGGAGATCATGTGAAGCAGGAACAATTATTGTAATATTAACATACTGACCCTGTGAGAAATCCACTGCATCAGCAAAAATTTTTTAATATAACAGCATCAGCACTCAAGAAAGGAAGAGAAAAGAAAGAAAATCCTCCTTCTTTTAAATATGAATTATTGAGGTAGGACAATTCTTCAGACAAAGTCCAGCTGAGAATATCTGGAAAATCCATTTTTGTTTGTCCATTCTTTTTTAAAAAATAATATTTGAAAAAAACACAAATTTTACTGTACATTCAGTGAAAATCTCAAGCAATTATCCTGCAAGTATCACCATCATCATAATGTGAGTTGAATCAGTTGGTTACTAACTTTGGGAATAAGTGGCTAGACCACGGTAATGATCGAGAATCATTCCATTAGCCTTCATTGGCTGTGAATTTCCACAGATTGTGTCTCATTGGTTCAGCTACACAAGTAGAAGAAAAAACAGAAGAGCTTCTATACTTTGTTCTACTGTAATGCTATTACTGCTATTGTCTGGAGGTAGCTTGCAGATTGTATGAGCTAGTCCTATTAAATGCTTTTGTTATTTTACAACAGTAAAGGCAAATACCTATAAAATTTAGCTTATTCAAGTGTTTTCAATGTATATGTAATGCGTGCAATGTAAGAACAAAGTACAGACAAGCTACTTTGCGGCAGAATTTGTACTACAAAAGTAATTATGACATTACTGAATATAATATGTACCACTGATGATTTAGAAGGTAAAGGTTTCCCCTGCAGTTGTGGCTGACCCTAGGGGGTGGTACTCATCTCTATTTCCTAGCTGAAGAGCCAGCATTCATCCAAAGATGCTGCCATGGTCATGTGGCCAGCATGACTATATGCCTAGACACACAGACGCTGTTACCTTCCCATTGAGGTGGTACCTATTTACATTTTTATATGTTTTTCCACTGCTAGATTGGCAGGAGCTGGGGCAGACAACAGGAGTTCATCCTGTTGCACAATAATGCCTGGGTATTGAACTCAGGCTGCTGACTCTCCAAACCGACAAGTCCATCACCTTAACTGCTCACACCTCTGGACCCTGTTTACAGTGTTTGCACACTAGTAAATTGCTAAGTAAAGTCCAAGGAAGAAGTTGGGGTCCATAAAAATCTACTGAGAAGGCCACAGAACATAAGCCTTGAGGACAAAAACAGCAGGACCAGATCACCATCACTTGTGTATTGTTAAACACTGTTCAGTTCAAAGTAGCTGAATTTGCACTGTACAACATTTCTGTATAGTGAAACAGCCTAATAGTCATATAGCAAACAATGAAATAAACCATTAACAAATAAAACAGCATCAGAATATATTTTTGCTGAGTACCTCTATCAGGAGTTTGGGGATGCCAGTGTCCAGAGTAATTTGCTTGGATTTATTTTCCCTGCTTAAAATAACACATACAAGATAGACTAAAACAAGCTAATGCATTTCTTAAAGAAGGTAACATGGAAGGACAAACCCTTTATTCAGTTCAGGCTGAATGCAGTAGTTGGAGCATTTTCAGATTTCTAAAAACTCCAAATGCTTGACAAAAGAGTATGTTAAACAAATGATCTTCCCTTTCTCTGCATAATCTCCAGGATTTTAACATTTTTGAAAGTGCTGTGGTGAAAAATCTGAGTGCCATTGGGATAATGTTCTTTCAAGACATCAGGAATAGCAACAAGAGATTTTGACTTCAGCTTGATCTGTCCAAATATTTCACCTCACCACTTATTCACATGAAAAATCAGGCAATTTGCAGAATGTGTGTGTTGATGAGAAAGCTAGTCATCCAATCAGATAGGATTACTCTGTATATATTTGTAATATTTCTGTTTTATTATGTCAGTCTCAAAGGTGTTGGTTACATTCAGTTTCTCACTAGTCCTTGATGTAGTACTTAGAGGTATTCTTGGAAATGTCATGAGCAAGAGTAAAGCTAACAGGCCTATCGTTCTTCCCTTTTCCTCAGACACCTTCTTGAATGATGGAAATAAATGACATAATCCCTGCCTATGTGTATTTTGTCTGAATTGGCTGAGGAAGGTTTTTGATTTTTTATTCAAAACTGATGATCAAGTTCTTACTTGGGTAGACATCTATTTTACTCAGGTGACTAACTTGAGTGAGACCATATTTATATCCACATATATCAGTGAAGTTGCTTCTCTTCCTCCTGTGTGCCATTTTGCCATCCAATTGCCTCTGCGAATGATTCTTTCTTTCTCTTGGTAAAATCCTGGCTTTTCATTCGCTTCTCTTGAAGTATTACAGTTTGCTATTAAGGAAGAAGGACAGTGAGCACTGTAAAGATCTGTCCTAATATCTTCTTCTTCTTGGATGGATTTTGCTAAAAACAGAGGGATTCCCAACTGTTTCATTTGTGGCAGAAAAGAAATTCCTATTTAGAGCAGATGGTTTTCACGTTTGGCATGTATCATATTTGCTTATTTGGATTGATTTTTCTTCTGGCACCTTAATTCATTGAAACTGTCTTGGAACTGGGAATATGAATTTCATGAATGCATATTGATTTTTCCATATTAAATTTCCCCAGGATATCTATAAATAATACATATTCATCGAAAAACTTTCAGCATCATCTGTCCTAACTCCTTCCATTTTCTTGTGTTCTTTTTAAAAAGTGTTATCTACTTTTCAAATTCTTTAAAACATCATCTATATTTTTTGAGTTGACAAGTTGATTTTCAATATTTTTATGCACATTAAAGAAGAACATAAAAAAGGATGGACTGGACTAATAATGGGTCATATACTATCTGAAGAAGTGACCATCCAAATAAAAACTTTTATTTGCTTTCATATTTGAAAATAATTCTGTACCTGTAAGTTCAATTCCTCACTATTATGATCAAAAGCACTGACTGATCTCTCTTCCATATTTTTTTTCTCATCTTGTTGGAAAGCCATCTGTGCTTGTAGCGCTGAAGACTACTGATTGTACAACACATAAAAAGTTTCTTTTGTGTACCTTCTTCCTACTGCCAATCAATATTACTCAAGACATGAAATGTCTATGGATAGACACAGTAATAATTTAATTTGTCAGCAGAATAATAGTTATTTAAATGCAAGCACCAAGAGAGTAACTGTATGAAATCTGTGTATTAATACAAGTGAAATGATTTTCTACAGATCAGCTATTATTACAAACAAAAAGGAGAGGACTTCCATTTCAAAACTGTTATTGCTCTGGCTGCAAAGTAAAAAAAAATCAAGCAGAATTGGATCATATAATTATGCCCCTATGCAAGGAAGCAGAGTATGGTGCTTGTCATCCCTGACAGCATTACTGTATTCATACATCTTATCTTCCCAACTGTAGACAAATGAGGCATTTTATTATTTTTCTAAACAAAAAGTGTCACTCCAGCACATTATTCATTACTGATGTCAGATCTCTGCATCAGGCATGAAAACCACTAACAGAAAATTATACATTTGAAAGCAAATCCTAGAAGAACAGGGCTTTTCATTTGTGAATAACAGTAATATTTCCATATGATGGACCAAGACTGAACTTGTTACTGAGCCTCTTTGACAAGCTATCTTGGCTTAGAATTATCTGAATTACAATGTAATCTTTTGTTAATATACTTAAAACTTAGTCCCATTCATTGATTTTAAGTATATATAGAATTGCAAATTTTAAAATTTATAATTTTATTATAGATTATCAATTGACATCACTTTAAGACACCAACTTGCTTATGTATTCTATCGTCTGAACAAAATCTTTCATTATGGTGCAAAAAGAGGCTGTTTGGTAACTTTCTGAATTTCCTTCTGTCATTTTCTTCCATAAACACCCACAGGAATTTTGTTTGCAGAGTTCAGACACTAAACAATTTATCTTCTAAATTTAAAATGATACATCAATTTCCAGATATATCAACTTCAGGGTGCATATTCAGCTAATCGCTATAAAAAGATTACAAAAATAGTCTTATTGTAAGAGAAAAAAATCAGTTTTGGAATGTTATTAATCCAAGAGGATACGAACAGAAATCGTAGCAGTGGGAGAAAAAGTGAGAATGATTTGATCTAGTATTTTGGTTTTCATCTAAATCAAGGTAAACAGTCAATGGGGCATTAGCACCAGGCCACCGATTTTTATCCTATTGAAATAAACTTCTTGAAATATGAATTGGGCTTATAATCAACATTTTAGCACTTTTAGTGAGGTTTTATTTTTTTGATCCTTGTTAATATTGGTGAGCTGGAGGAGTTATATGTGGACTGATGAAGAGGTATGAAGAAGTTATTTTTACACTACTTCATGACCATTTTAGCACATTCTAGACAACTCCTGTGCCAGTAATAATTCATACAGTGTACATAATGAGTCACATGACTTATGTACAAGATTGTACTTTTGATGGTAATTCTGGGATGAAGTTTATTTATCTTATTTATGTGGCTGTCCATCTTACAAGAAGTGACTGTGGTCATTGCACAGCAAAAAAAAAGTACAGTGGAACTTTGGATTGCGAGAACCTCAGTTCACGAGATTTGAGCAAAAATTTTTAATAAAATTTAATTACGTTAATGAGCGACAACTTGCAAGACGAGCACTGTGTGATGAGCTCACACAAGAAATCTCACAACTGAGCCTATGGTTCTTCTCTCTCGCTGCATAAAAAGCCTAAATTAAGTGAAAGTTGTTCAAGAGAAAGAACTCCCAAGATTCAAATTCTAGATTCTCCTTCCAGGCAATAACCCTCCCTGTCCTCTCCTCCCTCTCAACTCCCTCACACCAGCCAGGACTCTTCTCAAAGCACAGGAAGACTGACCCTTCCTCTTCCCTGTCACTCACACATACACAGTCCTCCCCCCTTCTGCCCATCTCTTTGAGTGTAGGAAGATTGACCCTCTGTCTTCCCTGTCACTCACTCACTCACTCACCCACTCACTCACTCTCTCACACACAGACACAGATACACACAGACACCCTCCTGGCACCATCCAGACCATCCTCTCCTGTGCATCTCTTCTCCCTTCTCATAGCATGGAGGCAGGTTATGATAAGAAACATTTCTAAACCACCCGGGAAAGACCCCTGGAAAAGCACTGCTGAGGGAAAAGGGAAAAGGCTGCTTTGCCCTTGAGTGGCAGTGGCAGCGGATCCTCCAGATCTAACAAGGCCGCCCAGACAGCGCCGGCCAAGCAGCAGCTGATGGCCAGAATCTGCCTTGGAGCGGATCCATAAATGGTAGTTAATTTGTTTTATTTTTACTTTATATTGTGTATTAATCATAGTTACTTGTTTTAGATGTTATGGATAATCATTTCTACATAAAATTCCATTGAAAATGATTTTTTTGTGAATATTTTTGGGGGTTTGGAATGGATTATCCAACTTTCCATTGCTTCCTATAGGAAACCTCATTTCGGTTTAAGAGCAATTCGGACTAAGAGCATTCTTCCAGAATGGATTAGGTTTGCAATCAGAGGTTCCACTGTACAAAAATAATAAACATGTCATATTAAATATGTGCGCACACCCATTCAAGATATTTGATCAGCAATGGAGCCGTGCATAGATAAATAGTTGACTGTTTGTAATAAATTCAATACTATCAGAGATTTCTCATAAATGCAGTCACATTGTGGCTTAGTTACAAAATAAAATAAAGAAATGTCTTTGATTGGTGATAATGAGTGCTTTTACCATAAGAGAAAAATATGTTGTTTCATCCCACACTCCAAGAGTGAGATGCACTTCTAATCCATTGTATTTCAGTGGAGAAATGTGAAACTTTAATTGATTCCCATTTGCCTCTCTATTTGCACTTGAAGTGTCATTTGACAATAGATAATTCAAGCTGTAAGGCTACTTACAGTCAACTGTGCATGCCAAACATTTTATTCAGCCTTTAGCAGTTGCCAGGGGAAACAGATGTACTTCCTGAGGCTTGTAGCCTACTGTAGTCTGAGTATAGGGATGCAAGGATATAATTCAGTGACTGAACTTGGATGGTGGAAATAATATTCATGGAGATACTTCACCATAGGGAAGACAAATTCTTTGGAAAAACCAGAACAATATCCCAGTTGCAGACCATAATTTAGCATGGTAGCCTTGTATTTGTTAATATGTTCTTTGGTGGATTACAATCTGTGATGCCTGGGAACTTGAAAAGTGTATCAGAAGAACTAATTTTGACCCTTCTTGGAACTACAAGGGCGCGGTGGCGCAAGTGGTTAAGAGCTCGGCTTGCCAGCTATAAGGTCGGTGGCCCGGGATCACGACCCAGCATTGCCATGCAGCAGGGCGAGCACCTGCTGTTCCACCCCAGCTCCCACCCACCTAGCGGTTCGAAAGCATGTGAGCGCAAGTAGATAGGTACCGCCCTTTCCGGCAGGAAGGTAACAGTGTCCCTGCACCTTAGGCGTCCAGTCATGCCGGCCACATGATCACGGAGCCATCCCAGGAAGAACACTGGCTCTTTGGCTTAGAAACGGGGATGAGCACTGCACCCTACAGTCAATCACAACTGGCAGGTCTCCTTTACCTTTAGAACTACAAGACATGGACATTTGAAAAGGCATGTGGTTTTCATCAAGAATATCATTCATATTTTTGTATTTTTTCCATGATAGAATCTAGTAACGCTGAGCAGTGCTTTGAAAGAAGAGCTTTGAAACATTCTGGACTATAGATGCAACACCTACTTCTGGCTTGTTAAACATCTGATAATCAGATGGCTGCTGTAAATGTACAATGGACAAATAGATGCAGCTGCTTTAATAAATCATATTAGTATGCTACTAAATCAAACATGTGCTAAAAAGATTACAAAAATAATCTTACTGTTAGAGAAAAATACTCCAAACTATCTCCTCTAAAGGTATGTAGAAATATGAGGCATGATTTTAATTATGTTTGATTTAGTAGCTTGATAATGAAATTGATGGAAGCAGTACAGAATAGGCTATATTCAATGACACAGAACTTTTGCAACATTTTTGTCTGTGTGCAAGGTTTTGTGCAAGCTAGCTTTGCATATATTATGTGGATCACAACCAAATCTGGCAAATTCTAAAAGAAATGGGAGTACCAGACCACCTTACCTGTCTCCTGAGAAGTGCTTGTCAAGAAGCAACAGTTAGAACTGGATATGGATGTGGATGACAGATTGGTTCAAAATTGGGAAAGGAGTTTGACAAAGCTGTATATTGTCACCTTGCTTATTTAACTTATATGCAGAGTACATCATGCAAAATGCTGGGCTGGATGAATCACCA
>JANHZU010002210.1:121388-132402 GCA_032468055.1 Acrochordus granulatus | reverse complement strand
TAGAGCACACAAGCCCCCCAACCACAGCAAGGTGGTGCCTCACTGGGGGGATTTCTGAACATACCCTTAGCTATTTTCAGTATTATGGAGGATAGGTTGAATTATGAGAATTGTACTCTGGAGGTCTCCAAGTTAGGGAAGACTGTTCTAGACATGAAGATGTATGCCTACTATGTGGATGCTTCCACTGCAAAATGAATGAGAAGTGTTTGTATTATGAAAGGGAGATGCTTAAGATCTATTTTAAGAAAATATGCACTTAGAAAAGAAACAACAGATCATATCAGTGAAAAATCACTTTAAATATTGTCTTCTTGCACTCATGGTAAAATGGTTCCACTTGTAAAGCCCATGAGATACTCTTTTAACTTTGCTACTACATTTAGTTCTCAATCTACACTGCAGTTAATACAGGTCATTCTTCAAAGTGTTTTATTCACAGTGTTGTGATATTTAGAGGTTTAGAATATTCAATTATGATGAATATTTTCTATTTTATCTTATACCAAAGCGCTACAGTCAAGTGTGAAAACTCAATAATGTTTATTTCCTTCCATTTCTCTAAGTGTTTAGGTTCAGTTCATGAGTGAGACATGATGAAAAGTAGTCACAACATTTTATTATTTAATTGCCTCATACTTTGGCAGCCTCTCTTTCTGAAACAAGTTTAATTCATTCAATTGGGTACCTCCTCGTATCCTGCTTATTATGGCAAAAGCATGCTGCATTATTTTTAAGAGACATGATCCAAACCACTGGAGAGGTAGCCTGAATTCATCCTTAGTTGGTTCGCTCCACTTTAGTGGAGTTTTCTTATTCTCCTGACACAAATCTTGCCTACAAACAATCATTACTCTTTGGTGGTGATTCTGACAAGCTTCTATTTAAGTCTGCTAAGAGAGTGCCCTGGTGATGATATAGTAATGGGTTGGATTGCAAGGAGGAAGAGACACAAGGCTCAGGCAGAGGCATCTGCCCATGCAGGTCAGCCTCCCCAGGTAGACTAGATCAGAAAACCAACCATACATGAAGACAAGAGTGCTGCTGTATTGATATAGGCTGATACAGATATGAAATAGAATCTTGCAAATCTGACTGCACTATCCTTCCTCTCCTACTTATACGCCAGTGAATTAGGAAAGTATTACTGGAGTCACTTCTGAATGTTATCAGTAATGAGTCCCAGGATTTAAAGAATTCTTTAGCCCCCTTTGCCTAAGTAATGGGATCTTGCATATTTCTGTCAAGGCCATCTCCCTCACCCTCTAAAATGAAATACCTATCTGACACTTTAAAAAATGCTATTTAGAAATCATAGTTCTACTGGTTTTCTGGAAAACAGGTAGATCTGCTTTTAAAAAGATATCTTTCAAAATAATATTAGACTTTTCTGTATAATTAAAGAAAAAAAAGAGCTGCCAGTGATGCATTATGGAAGTGATGTTTTATGGGTTATTACCCAATTAAGTGTATTACTGGTTTTTCATAAAACTGGACCAGAATTAGTGTACTTTCTGCTCTATCCTTTATTGTGGTGGGGAACCAGCATTGGATACCCAACATGAATTGGGTACCCAACACCAACATGAATTTTCATACTCTGTGGGATCTGTGGGATCCTTCTGGGTATTACTGGGCCTGGCCACTTGTTTTCAGAATTTCTATTCCCTTGGATTAGGCTTATATAAAATAAAAATATATATCCTAGCTACCAATTGAGTGTGGAACTTGAGGTATGGAGTGGAGTGGGAGAGTATGTTGGCGAAGTTCTCTCCCACCTACACCCATCCAGTATCCCACAGACTATTCATACTTAGGAAAATCAGCATGTTAAAAAAAGTGATGGGGTACAGGAGGAATGTGAAATGAAGTGGGAAGCTGTTCTGCTGATGTGCCTATAAGGTCCTGCTGACACATTCCTTCATTACATTAACTTGTCAGCTGGAATGCATGACTGGATGAAGCTCTCTCTGCTTCTTTTGTCAGATTGGTAGAGCTGGATTCACTTATAAAATCTGGCAAGATAAACCTTCAGTTTTTGGGACATGGCTGGATTTCCACAAAGTTATCTCATATGTTATGGAATGTGGTTTTTTTCACTGGCAGATGATGCTGGGTAGAAGGGTAAAAAAAATCCACAAAATCCACCAATTGGTCCCCTGAAACAGATTCACATTAGATCTGTAAAGACAGAACCATTTCCTCTCTTTATTACTAAGGCACAATAAAACCTGAAGGCGACAGTGCAGTTTATGTTGACAAAATCTTCTGCTAATTCAAGAATGAAAGGAGTATATTCTAATGAATCTATGAGAAGATCCATGGTGTAATTTCTGATTTGCTGCTAATAATACAATCATCTGGTTGCTTTAGCTAGTCTTGGTTTTATGGCTAGGAAGAAATCCCTAGTTATTTGATACTATCAAGAACTGACATAAACAGGTATGGCCAAGAGGAAAGGAAATAATAGATTTATTAAGTTGCAAGGTATCTTGGAGGTCACTTAGAATATCTTTGGTAGATTTATTATTTATTAAACAGATTTACATCACCACCTAACTCACGCAAAGGTGATTCTGAGTGGCTTACAATAGTTAAAAAGTTTTAAAAATCCATCACATAGAAAAACATTTAAAAAACCTTCCCTCCTCCATGGCAGCAACAATACAATTAGATTAACCACTTGATTGGTTCCATTTCCATATGTGGTCCCCTGTTGACAAAGCCATCTTTTTAAGAAGAGAAGCCAACCGTACCTCAGGGGGAATGATGTTCCGTAAGGAAAGGGCTACTACTGAGAAGGCTTTTTCATGAGGTCCCACCAGATGACAATCCTTCATTAACAGGACCCATAACATGCCCTGACCTCCAGCTCTGGAGAACCAGGTAGATGTAATCAGAGACAGATGGTCCTTCAAATAACATGGCCCCAAACCATGTAGGGCTTTAAAGTGATAACCAGCACCTTGAATTGTACCCAGAAGGAGATTGGCAGCAAGTGCAGCTCCACAGAAGACTTGACCCGTGCACAAATCTAGGCTTGAACAAAACTGCTCAAGCAGCTGCATTCTGCACTAGCTGCAGCTTCTGAATATTCTTCAAGTATGTAGAACTTGAAGCCCCATGTAGAACACTAGTCCAAACAGGAAGTGACCAGAGCATGGGTGACTGAAAAGAGGACCTTGGTCCAGTAACTGTCACACAACATGAAGTTGTGCAAAAGCCTTCTTGGCCACAACTGCCACCTGTACCTGAAGCAGGAGTTACGAGTCTAGGAGGACCCCCAGATTATGCAGCGGGTCAGTCTGAGGTAGTGTAACCCCATCCATGACCAAAGATGGTAATTTTCCAGGAACCAAAGAGCTCCTAACCCAGAGCCAATCCGTCTTGCCAAAGTTCAGTTTTAGCCTCTTGTTCTGCATCCAGAGCTCAACGGCTTCCAGGCACCAAGAGGGGTGGCCGCAGCATTGCTTAACTCATCATGGGCAGAGATGTATAGTTGAGTATCACCAGCATACTGATGAGATCTCACTCATGGTGACGGATGATCTCCCCCAGTGATTTCACCTAGATATCAAACAATAGCTAGTATAGAGAAAGTTCTGACCTTTGTTCGAAACCCTCCAGTGAATTGACCTGTTTGATTAAGAAGGGAACAATAATTGCTTTTATAAAAAACTGGAAACCCTTTTTTGGATTTTTTGCTGAAAATGGATAAAAATGAACTGCTGATTTTGGGATTTATTAATTTTTAAAAGGTTTGTTTACAGAGGAACCATAATATGTAATTTGGGAGGATGAAGATAATAATTACTATGTTTGTAACTGCTGCAAAGAAGATTCAGTCATTTATTTAGATATCTACTATTTCTCTTTTTCTATCTTTCGCTTTTTCTTTTATTCTTTCATAGTTCCTTCTTTTTTTCTATTCTTCATATTATGCTTCTGTAGTTTTTAAATCTCATGTAAAATTTTATTTTAACTGAATATATATTTAAAAAAAAACTCCAGTGAATTATAGCTGATCATTTCTTATGCCAGGCTGTTCCACTGGGTGACAATTTATTGTCAGGAAGTTCCTTCTGATATCTAACTTAAATCTGCTTCTTTGTAATGTTAAGACATTGGTCCAATTTGTCTAATCCATCTTCTGTGTGATAACCTTTAAGACAATTGAAACTGCTATAATAGTGCTCTTTAGTCATCTCTTCTGTAGGCTAAACTTGCCTAAATCCTTTAATTATCGTAGAGCTTGATGCAGATCAAAATTAAGCAGGGCAAAGTAAAATAGTAATACAATAATTTAGGTTTATAGTTATTATTTATGAATACAATTTATACCAATATTTTCATACAGTGACACATATTAAACTGTCAATTAAATATGTATTATTGAGAGAGTAAAATAATAGAAGATGATAGAAAAAATGATAAATGATAGCAAACAATTTAATCTAATTTTACTAAATGGTCACATTAGTCACATTTACTAAATGGTCACACTGGAAAACTGATTGAAACTTCCATTTCAGTTTTAGATATATACAAACACACATAGTAATTTTCAGATGATTTTCAGTCAGTGTAGATTGTCCTCCCGGTACAACAGCAATTATGAGAGGGTACAATTTTTACTAATGATGTAGTTTGAGGATATTATTTCTCTGTGTGTGGATTTTGTTATTGAAATAGCTAAAACTAAACTCAAGAATCACAGTGCCTTTATTCATGCCTCATTGAATTTGGCCCTGAGTGTCCCATGCTTTCTGGTTGGAAAATTAATTCTAATTCTAAGCCCACTTAAATGGGTATCATTTTAAGTCAGAAACCAATTTAGTGAAGTATATTGTACGCAGGAATTATTTTGACAAACGAGAATCAATTGCATAGATGAAATTGGATTGATTGCCAGGAGCTAGTATTAGATTTTCTAAGAACGTATTAAACAGTCTAATATCATTCTTTGACATAATGAATGGCTTAGTGGATAAAGGGAATTCAGCATATGTAAGTATATTTACTTTAGCAAACTATTTTATACAGTTGCCTGTGAAAACTTCATAAATGAAAAAATAGCTTTAACATTTTGGACACAGTTATGTAAACACAAGATATATGATACACAAAAAGTCATCAGCATGTAGTGAACATGCAATGAAAACTTAATTTATTTCAATCACTCTGTGAATGAATTCCATTTGCATGCATTCAAGTAACACACAACTTGAAAGGCTTATCACATACAGCTTATCTACATCCGTGCAAATAAAATGAATCCATGTGGGGAGCATATACGTATATTATAGCATTTCTAAGGATACTTCAGCAGATGATTTTCATTAGTTTTCACATTGCCCATAATGGCAATTGGGCTTTTGAACAAAGGCTTGTTCATGTTTTCTCGATCAGAGGCTTAAGTGCTTATTCATATTGGGCGAATTTTATGCTGCGTGTGCATGTAAGATGCAATAGTTTCCCCTGCCAGTCCAGGCTGGCTCTGGGGGCAGTGCTCATCTCTGATTTACAGCCGAGGGAGCCAGTGTTGTCCGAAGACATTTCCATGGTCATGTGGCTGGCATGACTGTATATGCCAGGGCTCACAGAACTGAATTGGTGGTACCTATTTTTACATGCTTTTGAACTTCTAGGTTGGCAGGAGCTGGAGCAAGTAATGGGAGTTCACCCCATTATACAGCGGCACTTGGGTTGCAAAATGCCAAACTGCTGACCTTCCAGCTGACAAGCCTGGCGTTCTTAACAGCTTGGCCACTGCGCCTCCCCACATGTATGTGCATGTACACTAATGAAAAGTAGAAATGTAAGAATGCTATAAGATGTGATTAAAATACTGCTCTGTTAAAAAGAATGGACACATTACTATTGTATTAAACGGAGCCAGAATTGCACTCTGACTATGTTTTAATCCTGATCATTATGAAAAGTCATGATACCTACTGGGGAATTAAATTCACTCAGTGAGAAAAAACGTGAGAAGGTCATAGCTTCAAGTTTGTCCTCCTTTCTTTTCACTGCTATCAACGTAGGCAGGGGCAGAAATAGAGTGCCCCTGCTTCTCCCCACCTGCCGCTGCTGCAGTCAGCCTCAACCCCACCAAAATCTTTCAACAAAACTTTCTTAGGACTCCCATCTCTTGGCCGTACTAATCCAGATGACTGCTGATGGTGGCAAAGAGAATTTCCTGTATCTTTTTGCTGCCGTCTGATGATCAAGTCATCTAGATTTTTGTGGCACAGAAATTTTCAGCCTACATCCTCTTCTTTTGCTCCTTCCTGAGCCCAAAAGAGGAGACTGGAAAGAGGAAGCAAAGGGCCATTACCAAGTGTCAGGCAACCCATCTTTATTTTCCAGTCATGGTGCTGCTCTTAAGATGATATCAGATCCAAGAGCAGCAGTGAAGATGGTGACAGTGGTGACAGCATTGACTCAGTGCTTCCTTCTCTCCTGCTCTTTTGCTAGACTTCTGCCACCACATCTGGGCTGCAACAGCCCCAGGAACTTCTAGACACAGCATCAAAGAGTCTTTGATTTACAACTGGTCACTTAATAATCATCTGAAGTTGTGATGGACCCTGAAAAAGCTACTTATGAAACACATTCAAAGTTCCAATGTCTGTCCCCTGTGGTCATGTGACTGAATTTTGGATATTTGGCAACTGGCCCACATTTACAGCTATTTGCAGCATCCCACAGTCACATAAACATGATTTATGGCTCCCCCCAGATTCCATCAAAAAATGCATCATAGTGTACAATGGATTCACTTAATGACTGAAGCGTCTGTTTATTAACTACTGCATTTGCTTTAACACCACAGCATTCACTTTCTACGTGAACAGTAGTACAGTTATGCTGTAGAACAGTACTAAACCATTAAAAGACTGTAAAATCAGGCATGAGCACATGGTGACTCGCTTTACAACCATCATGACTTATGACTGAAATTGAAGGCTTAATATGGTCATAAGTTGAGGACTACCTGGATAGAAAATTCTACTTCTTTTCTGCCATCCAGAGATTGTGGTGAGTTTTTGCACATCCATACAATTGCCCTTCCTTACAGCAAAGAATGGGTGGCCAAGGGGGACACAATGGGTCTCTGTCTCTGTCTATTCTCATTGATCCAGGTCATGATTTGTTACAAAATTGCAAAAAAAATGTGAACTTTCTTAAAAAGCCACTGCTCCCAAAAATGGCTCCTCCCCAAATTATATTTATGTCACAGCTAGAGGAGCTAACAGTATAGCCCTTTGGCTACTTTCGGCCCACCAGCTGATTTCTGCAGATGCTCCCCCTCCAATTCAGGCTGCCCAACTGAATCTTCCCTTTGTACTGAGAGAAACATGGAACAGAAATGTGATCAAGGGAGCATAGCTTTTGTATAGCCCCAAAGTGAGTGACTCCAAAATGTTTACCTTCCTATCCGAAGTTGAATAATTCTGAATAATGAATAAGAGTACATAATTACAGCTTTTTAGATCTGAATATCTTTATTCACATGTCTGTACATATGTGCAGGAATTCTATAGTTTATTTGAAAAAGCCTCTAAATTCTGCTCTAAACACTGCCTCATTCCTTTTCATGAGCTGAAGCACTTTTTTTTAAAGGATATGAAATGTATATTGTATGACCTCTTTTATCCAAATGCCTGCCAAATTAAACTTCGGTTTCTTTTTTATTCCTACTGGATCAGTTACGGAAAGCTAAGCAGTGGAGTCGGCACCTCCAAGCAAAATTTATATCCAGTTCATGTCATTGCTTTTCCTTCAGCCTATATGTTTCACGTGTCCTTTGGAATATTATTATTTTTTGCCTCCCGTTCTGCTCATGTGGCTAGTGAACACTGCACTGCAGTGAAGTTATGTGGAGGTCATCATTTCTATAGGCGGATTTTAATTTTAGGGCTCTTATTTTCACAGCTTGCAGACTGGGGAATATTGGGAGTTGAAGTCCACTCATCTTAAAGTTGGTCAGGTGGAGAAACTCTGTTCTAGTAGGAATAAACACTTGAGAGCAGAAACTAAGGTGGATAAAAATCTGTAAGCTTTTTCCCACTGCAGAACTGAAGGATACTCTGGCCTTTCGTGGGTTGGCAGAAACCAAGACTGGCATGAAGTTTCTGGTCCAAGTGCACATCCTGCCTGGGTTTTCTGACTCCATTTCCAGTCACTCCCAATGTCCTGAGTTCTTTCTGGGAAAAGAGTGATGGCATAATAGATCCTGCACCTCTTGGGCTACCCCGGAATGGGGTTGTAATTAGGAGGAGTAAAATCTTCCATACCTATTAACCAAGGCTGACTTAAATCTGTGGCCTGAGGAGAAGGTGAAGAGGGAAAATATGTTCATGTGACATTGTCTAATTCTGATGTGTTTGCTCCAGGAGGAACCGGCGATCCATTTCCATGAGGTGCACACAACTTTTAAATGCTGCTTTCCTGTGGCTACAGCTATCCTTTCGAGGAATGTCTCGCATGAAAGAGGTTGGCCCTTTCATTTTTGGTCTTCCAGAATCTATGGAGGACCTACCGTGATTAGAAATGAGAATATACCATGGTCAGGGATTTTATGATTTTATACTTTTGTAATTTAGGTGTTTTTTTTTATCATGACTGCTTTATTTCCTATATATTATTCCGGTAAAGAGCCACAAACATTAGGACTGTGGTGGGTAATAAATAAAATAAATGAATCCACATCAATGCATTCAGACAAATGTGTTCCATAACATTTCCTGCAAGTCAGAAAAAGAGAATCATCTTCGTTTGTTACCATTTTATGATGTGGTTTTTAATTCCACTTCCTCTGACACTCTTTTGTTCACAGCTTTCAAAACATGCACTTTTGTACATGGAGATATTGTGGGAGGACTGCCATTGTCAGTCTACGGTGACAAAAGTTGAAAGAGTCTTTCTCTCTGCATCTGATGAAGTGGGCTATCGCTCACCAAAGTGTATGCCTTTTAATAAAATTTGTAAAGGTGCTACCAGATTCCTGATGTTTTTGTGCATGTCTATTTCAGATGTTAATTTTATTTCTTCTTTTTAAGCTGTCAGCAACAGACCATTATGGTACTGAGTTTTTGTGGATGCATCATTGTCTTTTGTCCTAAATTAAATTTATGGCAAATTTCCTTTCACACAATACAGAGAAGCTAGAATTAAAAGACAGGCCAACCATAATGGACAGAAGCTGGTGTTTTGTGCATGGTAGTCTGTGAATACTACAATATAGTTACTTAGTAACTCTGTAGTAGTCACACTTCCTTAGTCTATATGGCAAAGAAATATCTACCCATTTTCTATGTCATTGCCGAAAACTATTAAAATATGAGCAGTTCCCCACCCCCATCCTTGCCTCTCTCTCTAAATATGTGCATAAGTGTGTACTTTACTGATTTAATTACTATTGTGGTGCTGGAGAAGACTCTTGGGAGTCCCTTGGACTGCAAGGAGATCAAACCAGTCAATCTTACAGGAAATCAACCCTGACTGTTCACTGATACTGAAGCTGAAGCTCAAATACTTTGACCACATAACACAAAGAGAGGACTCATTAGAAAATACCCCGATGCAGGAAAGATTGAAGGCAAAAGGAGAGGAGGACGGCAGAGGAGGAAATGGTTAGATAGCATCATAGTTGTGATGGGTGTGGATTTGGTAGACTCCAGGAGACAATGCAGAACAGGGAGGTCTGGTGTGCTGCGGTCCATGGGATCCCAAAGAGTCAGGCACCACTGAGTGATTGAACAACAACAATCTTATAGCTGGATAAAGTATATTCTGAATAACAGTAATTAGCAGATTGTTTGGGTATGGGTCATATTAATGCACTGAGGTCTTTATGAGCTTTCTACCCAACATCTGAGAAAACAGCTTGAATATAATAAAAACCAAACATCTGGCAACTTTTCAATTAATCCAGTCATTATCACCTGCAATTTTATAAACTTGAACTACAAGCTGTAAAACACCAGCAGCTTTATTTCATATACAACTTTGTCTCCCATACCCACTCCAGTGCCCAAGATATCATGACTACAGGTCTTAAAGATTTGATGTTCTTTATTTCTGAATATTTATTTATTTGTATCCCACCTTTATTATTTTTACAAATAACTCAAGGTGGTGAACATTTTTAACACACCTTCCTCTTCCTGTTTCTCCCCCCAAAAACAACCCTGTGAGGTGAGTTGAGCTGAGAGATAGTGACTGGCCCAACTCTAGGACAGGACTACTACTCGCTGTCTCCCACTCTTAGTCTGTTGCCTGAACCATAGACCAAATCAAAATATTAATTGATTATGCTTTTACTTGCATCAGTCATCAATATCTCTATTAATGTCTGTATTCAGTTAATTAATATCTGAACTAGAATAACTTTTCCTAGCAATAAATAATATCCTTTGAAAACAGAACTATTGATATCTTTCAAATGAATTTTTTCAAAACTTTTGATATACCACTTCAATTTTACAAATTGCAATGGAAATAAATACTACTGTTCTAATCTGGAATCCATTGTTTCCCCAATATATGCAAGATGTGGTTGTTGATTCAGTTGTGGAGCTCTGATGGACTATGCAAATCTACTTTTTGCCCTCTGTGCTTTGTGGCTGAGTGTCAATTGACTTTGTTGTAGATCTTGTATATCTCACCTTTACTCATGGACTGGCAAAACCCTTTAGGTGTCAGAAGGATGCATCAATTAAATAAACAAGCCAACAAACCAATAGGTGTGTTACATCACTGATTGATTCTTAATATATTTTCTATTACAAAGGATGGTAAATTAATAATTATAGTAATAATATGTTTCCTTTAATCCAATCCAATCCTGATCTTTCTTACAATGTTTGTAATAAAGATAAATGGTTTTAGGAAATTGTAAATCAATTCTACCATAGACAAAATTGGTGACTTCTTATTGTATTTGCTAAAGGTTTTGAACCTCCCAGTGAGGTACCACCTTACTGTGGTTGGGGGGCTTGTGTGCTCT
>JANHZU010002210.1:105760-117305 GCA_032468055.1 Acrochordus granulatus | reverse complement strand
GAGGTATACCTATGATGACAATTACAGGCCTCTCTCATCTTTTTAAGTGGAAGAACTTGCACAATTGGTGGCTGACTCAATACTTTTTTGCCCCACTATATGTATGTATATTTTCATATTTATTTGATTTATACAGCTCAATCTCACAGAAAAGACCCTGAGCAACTTATTAAACAAACAAACTTATTAAACAGGCTTTTATAGCTGCCTATTACCCGCAGGAATTCTGGGCCACAAACAGAATAAAATCAGTAGGACATGTTCAGTTAATCAAAATAGTGTCCTTTCCCATCTGATTCTATTCTCCTCTGTACAATTCCATGTAAGACTTCCTCTTTAAGTGACATGGGCATGTGTGCGTACATATGTTTTAATACACACTGAAAAGATATTTTCAAAGGGTTTTGCTAGATTAGACTAAAGTCTACCATTTTCTTTCCATAGTAATTAACCAGAAGCCAACAATCTGGACACAGCTGCATTCCCAACAATGAGAGAAACAAGGTCTTCACTCCTGGAATATTGCACATCAAAAGAGATTTTCTAATATATTCATTTACATTATAGAATGATAAAGAACTGAAATGTACAAACGATTTGAACATCATCCAGCTTCCGGCAGCACTTCCTGCTTCTACTGACAATGCAAATTGAAGATCAGAGACTCCAACTATGAAGTTCTTTGGTGCTCAAGGACAAAACAGCTGTCAGCTTTAGATCAAAAATTTTAAGTGGCAGTTTGGGTGTAGAACAGCTTCCTGATTTATAACACTTTTCCCTGCCTTGCAACTCACCTCTTGGTCCCAATTCCTTGCCTTTCTTCGATTACTTCCTGACATTTCTGAAAACTTTCTGGACTATTCCCTATTAAATTATAGTCAGTATCCCGCAAATGTATTGAATTACTCTAGATGATTCAAGATCCAATTTTATCCTACACAACATACTAGGCATCTAGATTTTAAATCCTACAGATGAACATATTCTTTTGTTGCTTCGAAAATATATTCCTTTAAATATGTTGATTCTTGCAGAATTTTGAGAGACCTCTAGATGTAAATATCCATCTCTGGCCTGAGTTTATCACTGGATTTCCTGGAAAAATGTCCTTTTCTGTGCTTTTAAATAAATTATTCTGAATTGGACATAAAAGTCCCCTGGGGCATGATGGGAAAATTAATTGAAGATTCACTGTCCTTGGAATTTACCTCTGTTAAAATGTAATGGCTCAAATTAATTTCTCTCACTTGTTAATATATTATAATGACACTTTGGCATTTTGGGTTTGGCATTTCTTCAATTATTATTCTGCTATCATCTCTATTTGCCACTGCACAGCTTTAGTCATATAATGTTCAGTCTAATCATTCAATTTCTGTGCTGTTGTTTGCCTGGCAAGATCTCGTAGATTACAATTTCTTCTAATGTGTTTGTCTATACAGCAGAAGCCTGTTTTCTACTACCCGCTTTCCTACGCCTTGTGGGACAATTCAAGGCAGAGCTCCTGAGAATGTTTATACAGTTACATACAGTCATGCAAAGCATTACCTGCCACAACTTTGAAATGCTCCAGAGACACTTTTAAATTAAAACACATCATACATTTTAAGAGAGAATAATGTCAAAAGATACCCAACCCTCTTAAAGTAATTGATTCTTGACGTGCAGTGTTGTTTTCTGTTTTCCTCTCTGTTTTAATGTTACATAAGTTGTTTATCTAAATATACCGGATGCATCTCTAAAAATCTGTTGAAGTCCCAAGACTTCATGTGTTTATTACTTCTTTTCTTCATGATTTCATTGTTTTTCCCTTTGCTTATTATTGTTAGATTTTTTTTTCCTGAGATGATGCTTGTGAATTCTATATATTCATTTGGGATGGTCCCATGAACGGAGCATTAAAAGGCATTACTCAGCTTTTTATTAATAGATAGACAAGGTGAGAAAAATGATAATGGTATCAATAAACAAAGGAGTATTACAAATAAAAAATAATATCTCAATCCTTATGAAATTCATGAGTGAGATAAATTGCAGATCAAAACTCTCATTTTTCATAAATTGCAGATCAAAACAGTCAGCAAAATGAGTGGTCTCAATATTATTACAGCATTTATGCACAATTCTGCATAAGTATTTAGGTATTGATACTCTGGTGTATCTGAAGTACCAAGTAACAATTTAACATGTAAAAATAGCTCAAAGAGCACATGAAGATCACTCTGTTTTGCTAAAGCTAAGCAAATCTGGTTTTGGTTGGTTTATGAATGGGATCACAAAGTTTCATGTAGGAAGGAAGAAGCATGCTTCTCTGTTCATATTAATGCAAATAAATGGGCATTCAATTAATAATATTCCTCCCCCTCAACATTGTAGAATGGATTGTGAAAATGCTTTGGGAACACTTTCATATGGCTATCATCATATATTCCCATCCACCCATTCTGAAAAAGGCTAGGATTATTCTTTTTAATTACCATATAGTACCAATCCTTAGGTTTTTCAGGCCATAATTTATCATCATTTTCCAGGAAACAGAGAAGTTCAATTTTCACAAGTTCTATAAACCACAAAGTCACTATGGACACACAAGGCATAATTATCTTATTGCATCTTCCATTTTATCAAATGGACTCTATCCATGAAGTTTCTTCCAAATAATTTAACCCTTAAAATACCACACTTTTCTTTGTCTTGTGAATACATGTGTTGCAACAGAATCTGGCCTAGAATAGTTATTAATAGCTAGGACACACAGTCTACATTTTTACAATACGAAGATATTCATCACAACTTGCTATTAATATGCTACCGAAAGTTCTACCTTCATCATTTCCATGTGGTGTCTTGTTGCGTACTGATTTTTCTTCTTCATTTTTTAAAAGTCTGAATTAATTCCATTGGAACAGTTCATACTGGTAATTAAGATGTAAATCTGGAATTGTGTGACTTGGGGCAGAGCAGTTAAAATAAGCTTTATAGCAATGCACTTAAAGTATTAAATAGATTCTGCAAAAGATTAACTACCAATTTCCCTTTTGTCAGAATGAAACATGAAGCATTTCTGTTATGATAACAAGCATGGAAGAATTTCACAGAGGGAGAGGTGCTGACATTCAAATTTACAGTACTTATAAAATTTTGTCAGCCTGCCTGAAACATTTCTCATTACCAACAACACTTCTATGCCCTTTTGCCTTCACATGAATACCAACTTATATTTAATACTTTATTTCACAGTTCTTCTCTGCTTCTCCCTGTTCAGTTAATTCTGGTCATATCTCTTAATTGTTCAATATGTATGCCAAAGCCAGTTTTACTTTTTGTATGAAGAAAAACAAAGTATACATCTTTTTTAAAAAATGTAGACATTTTCTGCACATACAAATCTTGGGGATTTGCATACTCTAACTTGAATGTACATGAATGTAGATGCTCTGTAACACTGAAACATTCATTTCTCCATTAGGCAGGGTTTACAATTAAGACTAGTGACCAATAGTAAGAAGAAGGGCCATTGACAGAGATATATAGCTGACTGGACTCAGGACATTAGAGGGCTACTACGCTCCAGATATTTGGGAGAATTCTTAGCCAGGACAATTCTCAACTAGAACTTAATTATAGTCCAAACATGCCCCATACCATGATTTCTTTCTGCCATGTTGCGTTCATCTCATTCCCAGCCCACAGGTGAAATATATCTATTTTGTCCTTAAATATACCCCTGTGAAAACAGAATTTCCCATTTATTCCCGTGGTGCTGTGAAGCTTCAAAATATAAACATCTGCTAGGTTTTTCAACCTTTGACTCCAAAATAAAGTTAGGTTAGACTGGTAATGAAGTCAGCAAATTCCATGTTCACCTTTTCTCCTGATGACTCAAGGATGGGTGGGTAGCATTTTAACTCCCCAATGGGTGGGGAAAAGTTCTCTGTATGGCCCAAAAAGAAGGTCAAATTATTTGGGAGCTAGAAAAGACTACAACATTTGGGGCTTTTGACTGTAGAGCAAGGTAAGTAAGGGAATTCATAACAGAATAGTCTGTCTATTTCTATTCATCCGTTGACTCTAAATAGAGGATATTTAGGACTAATAAATGAAAGTGCTTCTCCATACAACATATAGTTCAATTTAAAAAAAGAAAGTCAAGATAATGTAGTTGTTAAAGGGTGTGTATGTTAGTGTGTAGGTGTGTATGTGCCTTTGAGTCAGTATTTCTGGGATTTGATTTCTTGGCAAGATTTCAGAAGTAATTTACCATTTGCCAGCTGTCTTTGTGTCTAAGGCAGGACTAGAACTCGGTTTTCCAGTTTCTAATCCAGTATCTTAACCACCATCTCCACATTGCTCTTTTGATTAAGGTGATGCGAAAAAAGACAGTTCTCAGATATGATAATCCAAGTCATTTTTTCCAGGTTGTATTGTATCAGAAAAGGCTCTAGAAGGAGATGGTTTACATGCAAAAAAATATCTGATTCAGTTCACAGTCTACCCAGGCAGGTAGGAAAGGCTCTTTTCAGAGGTCCTGGCAGCTGCTGCAGATGAATACTGAAGTAGAATAAAATTGACAATGACAGTGAAGTAATGAGTAAGTCAGCAGATTCAGCTTAAGGCACTTTCTTATGTTTCCTAAAAAATATTTTGACCCAAAGCATCATTTCCTATTTTACATTTCTTCATATTCAACTATATAAGCTTGGGAAGTAAACAACTTCAAGCTTCCCAATTTCTTGCTGCGGTGGATAAATTGAATTTTTAACTTTTCATAAAGTGAAGGCTTCTGCTTCATTCATCATAAGGAAACTGTCATTCACATCAGACACTTCTGGTGGGCAATCTCTAATATCTGTCCTGAAAATATCATCATATCTTTCCATATTTAACAGACATATTGCTTCTCTTAGATAGATATTTTTAAGATATGTCACTAGGGACAACCACTTTTTCCTCTTTGTCTACAAAACCCTCTGTGTGTATTTCACAATAAGAGATTGAAAACTTATATGTCTGATGTGAGAAAATTCAGTTAGCTAAATCAAATAAGTTTTCCAAATCAATTAATTTGTTGAAATCACTTTTGTCCAGTTGATTGCTTCTTAACTGATGCATTGTTTTGATAGCATTTTATAAATGAACAGAAGGAGGTTTTTCCAAGTTTATTTTCCAAATTGGATAGACTCATTCTGATCAAATAAGTTAACAATTTAAATTGAATAAGAGCCAATCTGCACATCTGTAGAAAAAAGAGGGTTTTAAAAAATAGAAATTATGTCTGGAATCCATTCTATCTATATTTTTACTTTGAGGATATAGTTATGAGACTATTCCAGGGTTCCAATCTCCCATTTTGTTACAATACTGACCTGAATTAAGAATACATCAGATCTACATTTCATTTTGTAATTCAGGTAGTCAACTTAATTTTGAGAAAAATGCCTTCTGTTCACAAGGCAACTCAGCTTTTCAGAAGGCAACTCAGTAGCTAAACCCAGCTACTAGCTGGGTTTAGAGGCAACTGATTTGATTCAGTAACTCATTTGATCCAGTAACTCCATCCTAATTTGAGAATCTAATTCACAAAGTTGATTGAATTCAAAATTTGATTTAAATCACTTTCTAACTGACTTTCCAAATTAAATCTTCATATAAATCTATCAGATATATTCACTTAAATTTCAATTTTCCCCTCCAGAAATTGCTGGAATGGTAACGTATATTCATGTAGAACTCTTGGTTAGATTCACCCATAGATGGGTGGATGGATGGCTGAATGGATGGATGGATAAATAGATACATGCAAAAAAGATTCATATAATATTTATGTAACAAGTCAATCTTTAACATATTAAACCTAAATATTTAAATATTAAATTTAAACATATTAAAATTTCTTCTTATATAGAAACTTGACTGCTCCATTTATTATTTTACAATATAAAAACATTTCAAACATTGATTGGACAATGCTTGAATCCACTTTTGAACTTCAAGAGTCAGATTCTTTTCACCTAAGTAGGGTAATTTTCTTTGCCACACCAGTAAACTATAATAATATGCAAATGAGCAAAACTGCCAAGGTTTTTCCTGCAAAGAAAAAATCCAAAAATTCACATTAGAGCAAGAGTTTTAGGAGGCCAACCAAGGTTACTCAGGTCATTTTGCAAGTTTTGAGGTTCAAGAATTCTTAGTTAGATGCAAAACAAAAACAGTGGGAAGAAAATATAATGAATAGATGTTCAGGTTTAGATTTAAATTTATTCACAGTCTTAGATATGATACGGAAATAGGCTAAAGGAATATGGATTCATCCCATAAAGTGGACAAATTATGTCTAAGACTCTCCCAGTTGCTCCTCCAAATATCAAGAAGAAAATGGTTGAGCTCACATTTTTAAAAATCTAGCTGTGAAACTCAGCTGAACTAAGGATAGAATAAGCAGTATAGTTGTTACTGTTATTATATTGAATTATTACTACACAGGAGAACATTAAAGGAAACGTTTAAAATATACCACTGAATCATGAAAGGACTGAGAATGCTATAGGTGATATACTGTAACTGAGCAAGAAAACATGGAAGTTGTAATTCATTGTATAGCAGTTAGCACAATAAATCTAATACAAATCTATTTATCTTAGTGCGATAAGTTTTTTAAAACTTGGCTGTATTCTAGTTTTCTAGTCGAGACAACAGAGCTGAAAAATGGAAAGTAAATTGGGAAGAGTTCAGAGAATAAGAATGATTAAACATTTAGAAAACAAGGCACATGAGAAATAATCTAGGAAAAAAATAATGCTACAGGGAGAGAGAATTCATAACTAAATATGCCATAGGGTGTTGAAAAAGAACAGGGACTAATTATTCTTGCTCTGTTCCAACTGAAGAAAATGAATAGGTTTATGGTAAATTACAGCCAAATATATTATTATATTTATATGAAAAGAAAAGAAAAACTTTGATAGAATGACAATCCTTAATTGCAGGGGTGCCAAAATGATGTGAAATCATCTTAAATGGATTCTGTCAAGGTTAAATTATTATTGCCAATCAGGGAAATAACATCAACTTTTGAAGGGAAGAGCAGTTTGTATTCTTTGGCAGTTGCTATAACATAATCTTTCCTAATCTGGTGTCCAATAATTACATTGGACAAGTTGCTTTAGTCCTCAGCCATCTACCAATGAATTTGTTTTTAAAATAAAAAGATTATTCAGGGGAAAATGACTGATCTCAAAGTGGATCTTTGACAGACATTCTTCCCTTTTGGCATTTCACATCTTCTGTTTATACACGAGGAGAAGGAGGCAAACTAAAAATTCAGCAATGTGCTTTTTTTGGATGATTAGGCTATGGATTTTTAGTGTTTTTTCATGAATAAATATATATCAGACACATGATAATCCTTTCCATACTGGGTATATATGTGGAATTCAGCTAGCGGTTCAGAATTTGGCTTGGCTTCATTTTAACCAGCTTCTCGTAGATTTAGTCATCTTTTCAGACATCACCTGCAATGAGGACCCCACAATTTGCCTAATGTTATTCTTTCAGACTTTGCATTTAGGATGGCAATAGATCTCAAAGGGAGAGTTACTTTGCACACTAACAAAAATAATTCAGAATATTAAGACAGTTCCAGATTCATAAGTGACAAGCCTCGTGCCCAGTATGTAAGAAAAAAATGGAAATAAATGGATGCTTTCTTTGGAAGTAAGTCCTTACTTTCTTAATAGCATGTCTTAAAGAGTCACTTTGGTTGGTTGTTAAGATCATGAGTTCTAGTTCTACCTTAGGCACAAAGCCAGCCAAACAAAAATGCAAAAAAAAAAACCTTAATACATACAATTAAAATAAACTAAAGCAATTAAATGATAGCTGAGAATAAAATATATCTCAACAGCGGGGAAATCTATTCTTCCTGAGCCAATAATTTTATTCCTTATTCAAAGGACTACAGGGTTGGGAGTCAACCACACATTAGGGGATGTATGTAGATTGTTCCAAAGGGCAGGGGTGGCCACTAAGAATGTAGAAGCCACAAGGTTTTAGAGAAGGAACCTAGAGTGTGCCTTTCCTGTGGCAGCATATGGGATGGCCAGATATTCATGCTCAGATAACCCAGTCCTATGCCATGCAGGGCTTTATCAGTAATAACCAGTATCTTGAATTGCACCTGGAAGCCTATAAGAAACCAGTGCAGCTTGTAGAGTAGATGTGCTACCTGGGCATAACTACATTCTGGACCAATTTAAATTTCTGGATGGTCTTCAAAAGTAGACCCATATATAGAAACAGTGCCGTAATCCAGCTGTGAAGTTACTAAGTTGTGAGTGACTATTGGTCCTTTGTATTAACTGTTTTCCAGTCTAACTTAGAGAATACTGAGTTCTCATTTCTCCAGATACTCCATCCCATATCCTGAAATTTGCTTGCAATAGAAAATCACAGACATGACACAACTAGATAAATTGCTTTACTGCATATGAGAATGGAACAATAAATACATAGAAGATCGATCTATTGCGAAACATATTTGGCTGTTCCAGGTTTCAATTGTAGCCCTTCCCTTTGAGTCAACAGAAATTTGGGACTTTTTCCCCCCCCAGCTTTGAAAGTTGGAGACATTTATTTAATGTTTATACAATGGTAATATCTGGCCTGAGTATCACTGGTGTTCACACGATCTGTTTCCAGCCTTATAAATGGAGGAATATGTAGCCTATCCAGTGTTTGTCCTTTTTATTATGTATTAGTGATATGCTTATCCTAATTCCATTTAGGATTAGCTATCATATAATCATAAAAGTTCACAGTTTCCCCTTCAGTTATGTCCAATTCTAGGGGACAGAGCTCATCTCCATTTCATAGTCCAAGAGCCAGCATTGTCTGAAGATGCTTCCGTGGTCATGCACCTGGCATGACTACATGTGGAGGTGCACCAAATGCCATTACCTTCCTACCAATTTAAGCAGTACCTATTTATCTACTTGCGTTTTGCAAGCTTTCGAACTGCTAGCTTGGCAGGAGCTGGAGTGAATAACGGGAACGCACCTCATCATGTGGTACCTCACACTCAGGCTGCTGACCTTCTGGCCACAAGCCCAACGTCTTAACTGCTAGGCCACCGCACCGCATATCATATAATCATAGTATCACATACAAGAATTAGAGGATGATTCCCCAGCTCTCATACAGTGCAAGTGCACTTATCTATATATGAAAGGGACTAATGCTAAGTTGAATCTTAAATATTAAATTAACTAAGATTCGAGCTCATAGGATTTGTTCGTACTGCTAATGGGCCGTCCTGTTTATGACGTAAACTCTGCTGATTTTATGAGACCTATTCCGAAGAAGGAGGTGAGGGTCCTAGGGAATCAATTTACTCTGCTGAATTGTTCGAAGGATAAAGGGGTTTCTGCAGTAGATACTATGTGAGTCACTCAAGGGCCATTCTTACGAAGAAAATATGCACAGAAAATATGCACTATTTTAGTTTTCCATATCTTTCACAAAGCAGTACAAGGAAAACTGGTATTTGATGCAGCTGTAAATGTCATCACTTAAGTCAGAATCCTTTCTCTGAAGTAAACAAAGAAGCCTGCCTTTTTTCCTTCTGTTCTGCAGTTCTGAAATTTTTATTTTACTTGATGTGACAGTGAATGGTTATCATTCAATGATGCAGATACCTGAATGCTGATAAACTGCGAATAAATTGTGAAATCTCAGGAACAATATACATTTATGTAGAGACAAACCATCTGATCCCACATGTAGATCACCAGAAATACATACCTCCATATAACACAAGAGCTCAAACAAACACCTTGCTTTTACAGACCATATTCAGCATATCTGAAGACTTTAGATACAATTGGACTTGGGATTTTACTGCTAAATAACTTATTTTTCTTATTCTGTTTTTTACAAGTCAGTCTGAACAATGTACATAATTTACATAATCACATAATTATGTGAATTAAATGTATAATCTACATCATTTTAAAGTATATGTGTGAAATTATATGTACTATGTATATTTTAAATATACATATATTTATGTATATTTTAAAGTATTTATGTATATTATGTAACATATAATGTAAATTATGTAATTCACATTTAATGGGCATTTTCCTTTAATGGACATACTTTTTCCCAAGCTGATGCATTAAATCAAGGTTTCACATGCACTTTTGCACATACACACAATATAAAGACATATAAATGGGATACAGTATGACCACAGAATGCAAACTCTAATCCTGATTTTTTTTTCAATTTAACAAATATGTCTGTGAAGACTCTCACTCATCCAGGGTAATTGTATCACAACAAAAGTTTAAAAAACAGGCATCTGGATTGGATTTTTCAAGTAGAAGAGGTTTCACCTTTTATCCAAAAGGCTTTCTCAGTTCTGAAATTGAACTGGTAAGAGAGCTGGTATAGGGCGGGCGGGCGTTCCTCTAGATACGTATGAATGCCCCGTAACGATAGTCGTAATTCAGCGTTTCTCAGTGCAGAGGGTCCAGCTGCCCCTCCTGTGGTTTTCTTGGGTACCTGGGTGAGGATCTGAAGCAGCGGACGTTGCCTGGTTGGGACGACTATATGTAGATGTAGGATGACTTGTGTAAATTAACGCTCTGATGATGTGCCGAGCAGTCAGCGCCGATTCTTAATAGCCCTCACATACGTAACTTTTCTCCGTGAGGCTCCATCCCTCATCCGGACTTTCGGTCTTCCCGACAGTGCGCGCATTGCCACTGTGACTGAGTCCACGTGCCCTGCTGGCTCATCCTTCCTGAGAGAGCCAGGCCTTCACACAATGTGTCCAAAGTATGGTAACTTTGGCCTGGTTGGTTGTGCCTCACGTGAGAGCTCCGGGCCAAGTTACTCAAAGATCCATTGGTTTGTTTCCTTGGCTGTCCATTGTTTTTAAAACATCAATGTTCCTTCTGTCTCGCTTCTTTAAAGTCCAGTTTTCACTTCCGTAGAGTGTCACAGGGAAAACCCTGGTTTATCCCACCTGATTTTGGTAGGTACTCCATGGCTGGTATAGAGACATATTCCAGCATCTAAATATCTTTTCCAAGGCCTTCATGGCTGTCTACCAAGTGCTGGTTTCATCACTTCTCTTTCTTTTGCTGTTGATGGTTGAGCCCAAGAGGCAGAAGCTATCCACCACTAAAGTATCTTCATTGTCACTTCAAATGCTGGTTGCTGTACTTAGTTTGCATTTAATCCTAGTCCCATTTTTCCATTGTGCTCTTTAATTTTCATTACTGGAGCTGCTCTTTGGTTTTCAAAAGGTTATTGTTTTAAGGGTGTCACTAGAGTACTGTTATTAATCTCTTCAGGAAAGGAAAATAGTTATTTGATTACTGAGGTATAATTTGGTATAAGAGGAACTGGAAGGGAATACACTGGAATTTGGAATACAGTGGAACCTCACAAGACGAGCAAAATTTTTTAATAACATTTATTCTGCTCGATGAGCGGCAACTACTCGCAAGACGATCAAGCTTCGCGTGATACCTTACAC